>APFE031723429.1:13260-39700 GCA_000404065.3 Pinus taeda
TTTAATAAAATTCGTTAATGAGTAAATATAATACACCCATCAACCAAAAAATATAAAAACAACACATCAGATGTTAAATAAATAAATAAAACTTCTTCAAATCCCAAAGCTCTTGTTAATAAAGAAATGGATTATAAATAATAATAAATCAAACAAAACTCTTGAAAAAAAAATTAACATCATATATAAATAACATAGCAAGCAATACAATCATAACAACCTCAAAAAATAAATACATAAACATTAAAAAGGTATATGTCATCATACACAAATAACAAAACAAGAAATACAGTTATAGCAAACTTAAAAAACATTAAAAATGTATATGATAAAGAATAAAATGTTTTTTTGGGAAATATATCCAATATATTGAAAATAACAACCGCATCAAACTCTTCCTATGACAAGCATTCCTGTCATTTATCATTTAGCACAACAGAGAATACACTGCTACGTATCATCGGTTAGGAGTGATAATAATGGAGCGATAACAAATTATTGACTCTAAATCAGTTAATCTAATTTTTTTTTATTTATAGTGAATAGAGTATAGATGTTGCATTCAACCAATCCATGATGTTAACTTAACATAGCAGTGGAATGAGAGTAATCGGTAATAAGAAAAAAATATAATTTATTCATAGTAATGGTTGAAATATGTTCATGAAAAACAAAGATCTAATTCAAATGGTTGAAAATATAATAATATATATTTTAAAAAAATATTTATTATTTGCTTAAGATTGAAATAAAATCGCATATTATATATATAAGGTTTTTATGTATTATACTAAGGTGTGGGTTTAGGGTTAACTTAAGTGATTTAGAGTTGAGTTACTTGAATTTTTCATTTTTCTTAAGGCCTCGTAATGATGGTCGATATATTCCGGAATTATAATATATATATATATATATATATATATATATATATATTTTTTTAACGTTTTTAAAAAATATATATAATCATAAAAAATTAATCTTGCTAAACAAATAATTAAAATAAATGATTTAATTTAATACTTTAAAAATAAACAAATCTAATACCAAATTTTCCAAAAACAAAGATTCCTGTTATGTAGCACAATAGAGAATGCACTTTTATACTTAATGTGCATGGAACCATAACAAATTATTAGTTGTACATTGTCATTTCTAGTCAAGAGCGCGTAAAGTCTAGATGTTTGCACGAAGGAGAGGAAAATGACTCTAATTTTATTTTGTTGGCACATAAATAAAAATAGGGTCGAGACCTCGGGTTCAGGCACAAGGGCCAACAAGGCTTCGTTGTAGTCTAGCACAACGTCGACATTTTCACCTTACCCAGATTAAGTAAGGAGTCTCACCTAAGGCATGTCATGACCTTAGTTAGACAGTGGTTGAAATCTAGTATCATGTAGAATCATATCAAGAACCAAAGAACACTGAATCATTATACAGGGAAGTCTGATTGCAACAAGCCATACATGTTGTAAAAGAGATATTACTTAAATATACACATACTAAAAATTTAAAGGAGCTAGATTAACATGAAACTAACACAAGATGGTCCCTAATAGTAATCTTTATCATTAATATGAAAAGAAAATGCATTACATTAGGCTTGAGGCCTCTTTCCAACATACAAAACTCTAGACAGAACAAAACATAAGCATATGGAACAACAGATGCAGAGTGGTTCTCCTAGCTCCGTGACAACAACAACCGTTTCTAGTTCTCCTTTCTGCCTTTTGACTTGTTATTCCTTCTCTCTGCGTATCAACCTGGACTGTTAGTTCCTTGTAATGCTCTTTGCCTTCTCCCTTGCTCGATTGTCTCCATTCTTCGACTCTCCTTGCTTTCTTCTCACTTGGTTGTATCTACTCCTTTTTGTCGTCCCTCAGCAACTGCCAGTATTCTGCGAGTTCCTTCCTTTTTCCCAGTTTTTATTCTTGAAACTCTCTAACAACCATTTCCACCACTTCTTGCCAGCCTTTTGACTCCTCTCCAAAACTTCTTAATTCTTCCAAAAACAAAGGCCGCAAGCGGCCCTGATTGCAGTCTATTGACTTGTCCCCAAGTCAATCTTCATTCAGTGTCATCAGTGCTACTGATGGTTGTACTATTAGTGTTGTTGTTGATGCTTCAGCTGGTGTTTCCTCTTGGATGGTCTCTTTAAAAAAGTGCCCAAATTTAGGGACATAATGTATGGTTTCTTAATGAAATTGGGTGTACTCATTGATCCCTACCTGCCATATTCATGTGATTGTAGTTGTATGTCCGTGAAACTCATATGTAGTGTCAGATGTCGGTTTGGCTAGTTGTGTCATCAACAAATAAGTCCATTATGCATCAATGTCATCACTTAGTTGTTGTATAATCTCTCTAGGTGAGTTTTAGCTGGCAGTCGGAGGTATCAAAGTATATTCTTTATCTTCGAAGACTCATCTTCTATATGTTGAATGTGGGCCTCTAGAGGGTTTATCCCTGCCCTGATCATCTTATGTTGGTATTTTTCTTTGGTGTTCCTCGCATCATTGAGGAATTGATTGACCTGACTATGGAGGGGGTATACTGGTTGGTTCTTCTTCTCAAGGTAGCCCAACTAGTCGTGAACTTGTTGCAAGAGAGTGTAGGCCTTATTCGCAACATTGAAAATGAAGTCTTTTAGGGCGGTTGCATCTTATGCTTTATTTCAGTTGCATATGTCGTGGCAGGGTACAACAACACACTTCTTTTTGTTGCAAGGGTTTTCTTGAGTTCCCAGTTGCTAGATATTAAATCATGGCATGTGGCCTGGATATGGTCACCACATTCGACAAATGTGCAAGCTGAAAAGTCTTCTGGTGCATTGGTCACAACATCAAAAACTGAAGGCCACACTATCTGAAATTTTGTGGTGATATGCTCTAGCTTCCCTTAAAGTTGTTACTTATCTTGGTAGAGCTAATCATGCTATGCTTTCAGTCTAGCAATTTGTTGTTGTTATTATTCATGCTCAACAATTAAATCATTGTGCAACGCCGCGTATCTTTGTGCGGCTTATTAAATAAAATTAAATGATTCAATTGAGCACTAGCCCTGAAGATCATCTTAGTTCATGGTGGAGGGTTCCAGAAACTGCCTTTGTAAGGGCTTCCCACTAGCGACAGGCTTCTCTGAGTGTTTGTGGGGAGACGTAGCCTATTGTGAAGGTTCAAGCGATGGTGGAGTGGTTTTTATGGAAACAAGGAGGGTTGGAATTGAAGGAAACATATGCAGTGGTAATGATATTAGGCTGATAGTTGTGGTGACTGGTTGGGTAATAATTGGCCGCATGCCTAATAGTGGACCCAACTATAGTAATAAAGACATCATGAAAGTGGTGATCATTTTTTCACTCAAGACTTTCGTGATGGACTGGACAAGAGAGTCAACCTCCATGTCCATCTCCATTCCCAACAATGTCCCAAAGGGTACAATATCTGAAATGGTGGAGAATGTGGATGTTGTATGCGGTGATGGGTTGAGTGACCTAGATGATGCAACTAAAGTGAAGGGTGGAATTTCCTCAACAATGGGTGAGGTAGTATGGGAATGGGGTTCTTCAAATGTGAGATCTACAATGTGACTGACAGGGGTGGATTTCTTCTTTTTGTCCCCAAGAGGAGGTTTTGTAGCTTTTGAACCACTAGGTTTTGGGATGGTAGGCTTGGACTGGGAATGGGGCCCTACTACCAATAATGTAGCAACTGGAGGAGCAATAATTAGTGGATCCTGATGTCTCAAACCTTGAAACTCAGCAAAGGTGGAAAACAAGCTTGTTGAGACTCTGATGTTGGTGATGGTTTCCTTCAGAGAGCTCATCTGTTTCTTCAGTTGTTTGATGGCTAGTTGCAGCTCCTCCTTGGCTAAGCACTTTCTGGAATCCGTATTTATTTCTCCCGATAAAGGGTGGGGTACCATATCTTTGAAGAAATAGATGTGTTTGTCTTCTCAAATCTCCCTTGCAAGGTCTGGCCATGAACCGACCTCTATATGGAATGCTTCGGTGGTCAACATAAACTTTTGGTGTCTCATATGAAAGGTGTGAGGGTGAACACAACGCGACCTTATCCAAGTGTTTCCATAACTAACACCAGACCAAATTTCGGATGAGTACTCGTCAAGGAGTGACCTTGGGACCCTTTCTACAACCTTGATGACTTCTAACATTTTCTTGTACTAGTTGATGAAGGAAGCTTGTTTTCCTTGTTTCTTATTGCTTGTCTATCATCTCAGAGTGGAGTTGATAGAAAAAATATAGGGGGCTGGTATATGATCTTGGAACAACAAACTTGGCAACTCTAAACACCTTGGCTTCAAACTCTAAGGAATTAGGCATTGCCATGACGATTAAGTAGAACATCTTGAAACGAAATTTTTTATGAGACCTCCTAACTAATTACTACACTAACTTTCCTTATGCATACTTAATCATGTTAGTCTTGTTGTCGGTTGGACTGGATTTGACTTAGACGACACAATACTGAAAAATGAAAGGTATAGTTGATGCTTAATTATGTTATCAGGATGGAAGTCGCTTAGGAATTGATTATGGCTATAATGGGAAATATTTAACATAAATATGGGCTGACACCATAAATTATTGTCTGATTATTATGGAATGAAACTTAACACGTGTGCGTTCCCCCGACCACAATCAATTGTGGTGGGGTGGTAGATAATATGCAACTGGAAGAGACCTGGCGAAATATTTATTTTGAAATGTAAAGAACTAACTGACCAAAGGAATTGGCATGGCTAGTGATGAATGAACTAAATGACTCCTACCTACTCCTACCTATGGTCTCCTTTTAGAGATCCAATTAATTATGAGTAACATTGTTTGAACTGTGGAAGAGTTTCAGGCATCCACCGTTTGCCCATACTAGTAGTAATACACCATCTAGTTGCATGATCTTAAAAACTCTTTACTATTTTACTTCTACAACAAGAAGTGGCCCTAACCAATGCATCTACAACTTTCAAGGAAACTTCAAGAACTCACTATCATAGAACTGAACATGTCCTCCTACTATGAATGACTTTCCCTTAATATGTATGTCATGACATGCCTTATGGCTTTACGTTTCAACCATTTGATGGAAATATTCCATAAACCTAGCCTCATCAAGCTCAAAACGTTTTTCTAGCCTTTTCTAAATTGATTCCTCCTCTATCATATGAGTGGGCTCAACTATGAAAAGGTTGGGAATAGAAAAATTTAGCTGATACCACAACCTCTCGTCCATACACATGTTGGTAAAGTGTATGCTTGTATAAACACTTAACAGTTGTGCACTATTCCCATAGAGCCACTGATACCCTCTCATCCCAATCATATTGATTGGCTGAGCATATATTGGTCAAACCCTTCTCCAATATCTTGATCAAGGCTTTCACTCTACCATTTTCCTGAGGGTGATAGGGGTTGCTTGTATGGTGTTGTGTCATGAAGCTCTAAAGTAAGGAGTTAATTGCTTCATTTATAAGGTGGGTCCCCGAATCACTAGTGGGACTCCTTGGGCACCCAAATCTAGATACGATGCTCTCAAATATGAATTTGGTGGTAGTATTTATAGTACATTCCTTAACCGGCATTTCCTCTACCCATCTCGTGAGGTACTCTATTGTGGTGATGATATACCTAGCATGAGAGTGACGCGTCGATGGGTTGGTTGGTCCTAGGAAGTCGGTCACCCTTTTCTCAAATATCTATAGTGCACATACTGGATGCAATGGAATTTCATCACGGTGTGATAGTATCCCAACCCTTTGGAAAATATCACAACCTCTAGCATAATCCTTCACATATTTGAAAATCGTCCAGCACCATAGTCCTGCCTACAGTACATTCCTTATGGTAGCCTTTCCTCCAACATGTCCACCTGAAAATCCTAAATTGCACTCCCATAAGACATTGTGTCTCTCATGCTGAAGGACAGATCTGCACAATACATAATCAAGGCCCAATTTATACAGTTTCACAGTAATCAATTGATAATCGACAACCCAGATGACATAAGCCTTTTTTTGTGGTTGTGGATTCTTCCGGACATTACCTATAGCTAAAAGGGTTTCAATGTCTTTCAAGTAATCTGGGACTGCTTCTATCCGGAATAGATTAGCGTCTAATAGTTGATCATCAAGGGGTCCTCCACTTTCTCTCGATTATAGCCATGAGAGGTGATCAGGTCCCACATTCAATCATCTAGGCTTAACAATTACTTCAAATGTGAATTCCTGGAATAAAAAAAGAGATCTACAAATTTTTACTTCAAGTACAAGCTTGTTCACTAAATTTTTTGAAACAAAATGGTTATTGAAAAACTTGAATAGGCCTTCTAGCAAGTAGTGTCTGAATTTTTGAAGTGAATATACCAGCCCCAATACCTTCTGCTTAGTTGTGGGATAGTTATTTTCTATTTTGGAAAATTTTAGGTCAGAAAAATAAATTTGGTGGTCGAGGTTACCTTCGCCCATCTGAGCCAGAACAGTACCCAAGGTAATTCCTGATACATCAATGTGTACGTGGAACTGTTTGTTCCAATATGGGTAGAGTAGGATCAACACACTTGCTATTTTTTCCTTCAGTATATTGAGTGTAGCATCACGTTCTTCCAACCACATGAATCGTTCATCCTTCCCTAACAGCTTCTCCATAGGTGCAGTAATCAAGGCATAGTTGTGGATAAACCTCTTGTAGTACTCAGTATGTCCCAAGGTGGATCTAAGCCATTTTATACTTATGGGTAGGTCCATATTCATGATTTCTGCAACCTTAGCAGGGTCTACACACACTCCTTCCTTGTACACTATGTGGCCCAAGAGCATGCCAAAATGGACTGCAAATATGAAATTCTTCAAATTTAATGAGATCTCCAGCTGTCTACATCGATCAAACATGATTCTAAGTAGAGTGGAGTGTTTCTTTAGTAGACTATATACCATCCAATTATCCATATAAACTTCTAGGAACCTATGGATGTAATCTCTAAAGGTAGAATTCACAATCCTTGAAAAAACCACAGATTCATTATTTAGTATGAATGACATAACATGATATGCATAGGATCTCCATTGTGTGGTAAATGTAGTTTTCTTCTTATCCTCCTCCGCAATCCTGACTTGGTGATAACCAGAGAATAAATTTGTAAATGAATAGGCTTCATTCCCTGCCACATTATCTAAAACTTCATCACTAACTGGAGTAGGAAATGGATCATGCACACAAGCATTGTTCAAACTATGGTATTCCACGCAGACCCTTTTCTCTATAGCCTCTTTCTTATTTTTTATCATAATCAAACTTACCCACTTTGCCTCATCCACTAGAAATATAAGCCCTACTGCGAGCATTTGATCTATCTCTTTTTTCATTTCTTCTTAACTATTGGGTTCAGTTTGTATGGTCAATGCTTTACTGGCTTTGCATTTGGTTTTAGGATGATTTTCATTTTCCCTAGTTCTCCCTTAATCCCCTTCAATTCTGCAACAACAACTCTTCATACACTCTGAAAATATCCTTTGTAGTATCCTCATCCCAATAATCTCCAATTGAGGTTAAATTTGGCTTTTCATCAGCCCCAATGTTATGTTTCTACAACTTTAATGGGAATAAGTGTGGAGCATCGATCACAGGTCCATCCTTGATGTCCCATTCCCCTTTAGTTTCGTGGAATGACAAATGTCGTAATTCCTCCAGATCATCCTCATTTGGTTCCTTGTCTACCTTCCCACAGGCTACATATTCATGATATTCAGACTCATGGATATGCTATAAAGTCTTTTGATTTATGTACCCCTCTATTAGCTAACCTGTTGTAAGAGGAATCCACTTCATAGCTTGCAACGCCTCAATTAGTCTCTTGTCACTATCTGAGAAAGAAAATTTCTTGACAAATTGATCAACCAAATTATCCCAATCTCTAGTTTGTCTCCTTATTTCCTCTTGGACATACCAAAATTCTGGAAAGGTTCGTATGGCATGTATAAAACCATGCACCCACAAAACTTTTGGAAGTCCATCTCAGTTCCATCTATCCTTACAATTTTGCAAATGTTGTCGAGGGTCAGAGTCCCCCTATACTTGACGAAATCTTGAGGGTACTCCCCCGCTTGTATGAATCTTACTTCTATGGCTATTTTGATATTCTCCCATTCTCATAGGTAGTTATGGTGAACTCCCCACCACCTTTCTAGTGTTGCTTGTAATGTGACAGTTAGTAGAGGTACTTTGTGTTATTCAAGAACAGTTTCATCAATCCTATTGATAGAAAAATTTACTAAATCTATACCATTAAAGATAGGGAAGTGTTTTACCTCAGTCCCAATCTAATTGATTTGACATATTGTGGCACAACATCTAGTTTTGAGCTCATATCCACCCTACTGTTGATCATCCCAAGTGACTTCTTAGCCAACCTTTGAACTCTGAATGCTCCTCCAGCTGATAAAACCCTTAGTTGTTGGGTTGACGTAGTCCTCCCTTATTCATGTTGTTAGTATATACAGTTTATTTAGCAATCTTGGCTCTTCCCTGTCATCTTTTGCTTTTGTGAATCTTGGTCCCTCATAGAGGTCTAGAGGTTGAATCACCCTAACCCCTTGTACCTCAAAATTCACTAGTTCTTTCTTCGAATCGATTATGGTGTAGTTCTGAAAGGCTTAGTCTATCCTAAATAGCGCTAAGTAGGGGTCCTTGTCCCCCATGATGTCTATTACTTCAAAGTATTCATGGGTCTTCAACCCCACTACATCCACTTCTATGTCTTCCAATTGACCAATTGGGAGGATACAATATTGATTTTCCATATGCAGCTAAATTGGTGAAAAAATCAATTGAGGTTTTCCCAGGGCTTACCATGTTTTCCTTATAAAAATGTTGACATATGAGCCTAGATCCAACATAGATTCCTCAATATGTTACCCCATAATATGAGAATCAATCGTGAACTCTCTTCGCATTCCCTTCTTGTTCCTTTGTAGCCTCCTAGAGTGTCTTTCAGGTCTGTTGGGAGTGATGAATCCTCCCTCAACATCCCCATTTGGGATGGCCTCTTTCAGACTTTTCTGCAACCACCCCAACATCTAGTCATCATTCATGATCTATAAAAATAACCTGAACCAGTATTCAATGGGTCATAATTCAAATTGTGGTAGGTTTGGGATCTTAGTTTTAAGATATTTTGACTACTTCTATGACCCTTCACCTCCTGTTAGATTGTTGAAAATTTTTGTGGCTTCCTAGTAATATTTCCTCTGCTTCTCATGGTCATATGAGCACTTTTAGGATGCAAGCCTTATAACCTTGGATTGGCCTGTGGCTCCCAAATCAACTCGATTTTTTTTCCTCCACGTTTGACTATATTGATATTTGAGGGGGGGGGATGCCTATGGAAACCTTGGCTCTTCATTAATTAAGCTTTCTCCCCTATGAAATTTGTGCTCTTCCCATCTTGCAATTAGTTTTGGATAATCCTCTCTTACATGTGTGTTGACCCTGCATTGAGAGCACCATTGTCTTCTTGGTGGTGGGAAATCTCATGCAACATTCCCTTCCTATTCATAGTTGTAACAGTGAACTGAAACTCTACCTCTTGCCCATCCTACCCTTGTTCCTCCTCTTCCTCATCCTCGATGAGTCTCATTGACTTGGAAGGTTGATCAGTCTATCTAATCAAATAGAGAATCCAGTGCTCTACAGTGGTCAGTATGGTGAGTTTTTGAAGCACATAATTCACAATAATTTTTATTTGGAACATTGGATGATTTTTGTGATGAGCACCTGTATTGCAGCAAGAATGTTGTAACTCCTTGGGCTACTAGCTTTACTTTATCAACCGAGGTTTCGTATAAACTTGGAGGTGATAGTGCAATATACACAAGTAAAAGTGATGGTTCTGCCTTTTGTCACTGTTCAACTAGTGACATACCACTAGGGTTTTCAAGTTAGACTTCTATGGGTTCAGAAGAAGCTTTATAACTAATGAAATAAAGAGGAATATATTCTATGAGAAATCTTATCTATTGCAATAATGAAAGAGACTAAAACTCAATGCTAAAACACACCATTTCCTAATTAACTGCTAAGAAACTATGCCTTACAATAATACCAAGCTAACATGTATGAAATGCTACTGTCCTAAGAATGGAACTTTCAAAACATCCAACATCACCACTATGTATGTAAAGAACTGAAATAAATATGTTTTGTCTTTTTATTCTTTTTATGGAAAATTAAGTGTTAAAGATAATCTCATTTGGTGATGTGGCAGGTGGCTTAGTGATGTTGGTGGATCATTGGAAGGTTTAGGAGATGGTTGGAAGATTTTGGAGACCGTCAGGTGACCTGGTGTGGCTTCCTAGAGGTTTTCTCTCAATTTGACCTCAAAATAGGCCACTACAGGAAAACCTACAAGATGTACCAGAAACCTATAGGATTCCCTATATTTGTACAGGATACAACTGAGAGAAAAACGATGGTTGATGGAGGTGATGGAAGGCTTAGGGAAGGTGGTGGATGGGTGGAATGGAGTGAGAAAATGCCTAGGATCATTCATAACTCAAAACCAAGGTTAGGAGATGGTTGGATTTTCTCAACATGCTTGGAGGAATTTCTATGTAAAATGATGAGATTGGTGAAGATCTTGGTGAAAACAAGGAATGATTATGGCATATGAAGTTGGAAGGTGGTTGCTTGCTATGATATCTCTTTATACTTCTAAAGCACCTGCTCTACATCAAACATTTATAATTGCCAAAAATTCATGTAAACAAGAATAATTCTAACAAGCTAGAAAAGGAGAATTTAATGAGCTAGCTATCTACTTCATGCATGAGGAAAATTGCTAAATAAAATGGAATCATGGATGAGATATACTATAAGACTGAAGATGGAAAAGATGGTAATTAAATCATACACTCGCAAAACTGATCAAATGCTAGTTCAAGTATGTTGGAAATAATACTGAGAGGGGGGGTGAATCAATATTATCACTATCAGATCAATAATTTAATTTTCAAAAAATAATTTGTATACGCGGCTTTAGCTCAGTGAACTAGTGTGTATACATAACTATACTTAATGAAACCAACGTATATGCAAATATCTTTTGATTTACCCAAATTATCATGTAGTGAACTTCAATCAGTATATCATGAATTCATTAGACAGTGTAGTAAAAGTAGAATAAAGCATCACACATAAGAAACACACATAAACACCAAGATATAAGGTGGAAACCCAATGTAGGTGAAAACCACCTATTGCAATCGTCTCTGTCTTCTTTTAATAATAAGAAAATTATGTTTACAATTTCTGTACTGGTGCAGCCTTATACCAATACGTAGGCTTCTACCTGTAGAAGGCTACAACCTTCTCTCATTCTCCAGCTTCTACTTGAAGGGAGCTACAACTCCCTAGCTCTTGTACTAGTTGATATGTTTACTAGTACGTAGGTACGAGCCTAAAAAAGGCTACAACCTTCTCCTTTCTTCCAGGGACCATGTTTCATAAATTTTCAGACTAGATCCATCAACAACATCATTCAATCATCAAATATATCAGTATCAACCAATCTCCTATTGAACCAATCACAGCCAAATCAATCAATCACTTTGAAAACCCATCAATATGATCTTTCAGAATGTTGTCACCAGAATACAGTAACGAGAACCCAAGCTAGAACCCAGAACACTACAACAACAAACAGTAGCAACTAAAACATAGATTATAAGGTATACACTACTTTCATGTGCCGAACCTGCGTGTACATGCACTTTCCTCAAAGCCAACCAGTGTATACATCTACAAATATTAATTCATAATTCGGCAGCAATACCAGACATCAGTTATTCCCAGATCATACCATTTACAGAATAATATATGCGTCAGAATTCAAATATGAGAAAACACATAATGGTAGTTCATTTTACGCCTTAAGATCCTAATCCATCATTAGATCTCATCCTCCAACAACCGCTAAGGTTCCTCCTTGGTTTAGATCCAGCAATGCACCATAACCCAATAACCTGCATACTAGATCTCACTCTTCATTAGATATTCAATGCTTGAGTACCTTGTCCTAATGATCTTCTCCTCCTTTTATAGTTTTAGGCCTTTCTCAATACCACGGACCAAAACCACTTAGAACCGATACCTTGGATCAAATACCTAGGGTCAATACCTTGGACCTGATACCTTGGACCAATAACATGGATCAAAATATTGTGGACCGAATACTTCAAACCAAAAACTTACTTTTCCAAGGTATACGCGCTTTTCCTTTTGTTAAAGTGTGTTTGTACATATACGTGACTTGTATACAGTGAACCCATGTGTATACGCGGCTTGGCCAATGGTGAACCTGCATATACCTCTATTCCTTCGTTATGTGAAGTCTGATTTGTAACTCTGAGCTGTTAACTTGTTGTATTGTGATCTGTCATCTAAGAGAGTTTCCATCAAGGACAACACCTGTGTCATAATGGCAACAATCTCCCCCTTTGGATTTGATGGCAACAACCACACCAAGTCACTCTCCCCCTTTGACATCAAGGGCAAAGGGTCATGCTCTCCCTGAGTGCATGTTAAATTCTCTGATATGTTGAAGCGTGTTGATTGAGCTCCCATGATCAAGTCCATGCTCCCCCTGAGCACAAGCAAGGTCTGCAAAAAGATGTTCTAAAAGAGGAACATGACTCTATACATGCATCACAAATGGCCTTCCTATCACCAATGACTCATACATACATCCATCTCCCAACCAGGTGGGGATATACCAAATTTGACTCGTCCACCCAACCAAGTGGGATATATCAATTGTTTATACATGTCAGAAACAAGAAACATTACATCATCCATCCCATGCATAGTGGGGTTACAAATTAGGTCTTTTCCATGACCGTTACATTAAAATATATACCTGACATGTATAACAAAGACCAAATATCTTAAACAAGACCATGATAGTCATCAGAAACTATCATCAACAACATCTATCAATCAACATCTAGACCATTAACCATGTTCTCCCCCTGAACCTGTTCCACCTGAAACAAAATCTGCATCGATACCTTCTAAGATAATATCAACAATGCATTATTAGAAGCATATTCTCCCCTGAACCTATGTCAGATGTTCATTGTCAGATCTGATCATTTTGTTTATTAGAAGAGTTATTAAGACATCATCATCAATCAGATATATATCAAGCTATCAACAACTTATGCGAGCCAACATATTTCCACATGTCATCGACAGACTGTAACCATCATCAAGCAGAGCAGATAATTCACTGAACCATATCAGACCCCTTTCTCCTAAGTCTGGCCCACTTCTTTTCCTCAAACTAACATATACGCGATTGTATCCACATAAACCTGTGTATATATGTGACCACGCTTCATAAACTCGTGTATAACCACCTTTCTCTGAAGAAGATAGGATTTAACAGTGGGATGATGTAGAAACTATTCCTAGATTTTGTCTGAGATATACAAATGTCTCTCTGGGTAGTGGTTTAGTGAATATATCAGCAACCTATTCTTTGGAGGGAACATACTCAAATTTGACGTTTTGTTTAAGCACTTGTTCATGTAGAAAATTATATTTGATGGGTATGTGCTTGGTCTTAGAGTGCATGACTGGATTCTTTGAAATATTGATAGCACTTGTATTATCACATAGAATGGAGATGGGTGGAGTACATGCAATCATAATGTCTTTCAAGGTTCGCATCATCCAAAGTAGTTGAGCAAGATGCATCAGCCACATATTCTGCTTCAGCTGTAGATAATGAAATTGAACTTTGTTTCTTGTTGAACCAAGACACTAACCTGGAACCCATATAGAATGCACCACCACTAGTGTTTTTTCTATCATCAACACTTCCTGCCCAATCTGCATCTATATATGCATGAAGTGTAAGATCTGTATCTCTAGGATATGATAAACCAAAGTTCTATGTTCCTTGAAGATATTTGAAAATCCTTTTGACTACCTGAAGGTGTGTTTCCTTAGGATTTTCTTGGAATCTTCCAACTATTCCTACTACATGCATGATGTCCGGTCGGGTACCTATTAGATAAAGCAGTCTGCCAATCATGGATTTGTAAGTTGGTTGATGTACTGTTGGTGATTCATAATTTGCACTAAGATTGCATCCTGTTACCATTGGGGTACATACTGGTTTAGAATCTTCCATGCCGTACTTTTTCAGGATCTGTTTGAGATATTTGGTTTGTGAGATAAAAATACCATCTTTATTTTGTTGAACTTGTAGACCAAGAAAGTAGGGAAGCTCACCAAGCAAGGACATTTCAAAATCTTGCTGCATTACTGAGGCAAAATTCTGACTCATGGATTCTTCATTGCTACCAAAAATGATATCATCGACATACACAACAATTATTAGCAATTTATTAGTGTCCATACTTGTATATAGACTGCTGTTTGCTGACAACTTTGAAAAACCCTGTTGGTGGAGATATTTTTCAAGACAATAATACCATGCCCTTGGAGGTTGTTTTAGACCATAGAGAGCTTTTCTGAGTTTGCATACAAGTTTTGCATCATTTCCAAGTATGAATCCTTCTAGTTGTTCAATATATACTTCTTCTTCTAAGTCTCCATTAAGAAAGGTAGATTTTACATCGATTTGGTATACTTTGAATTTCTGAAAACTAGAAAGGGTAAGAAACATTCTTATGGCTTCAAGTCTAGCAACAAGTGCAAAATTTTCTTCAAAATATATACCTTCTTGTTGAGCATATCATTTACAAACAAGTCTGAACTTGTTTCTAATAACTTCCCCATTTTCGTTCAACTTGTTTTTGAATATCCATGTAGTTCCTATGATATTCTTATCATGAGGTCTAGGAACTAATTCCCAATTATTATTCTTTTCAATTTGCTCAAGTTCTTCATTCATGGCCTTGACCCAACATTCATCTTTGCATGCTTCATTTACATTTTGAGGTTCGGTGGAAGATAGTAATGCTAGATAGCTTGAGGCTTCGGAAATGGTTCTTCTTGTCTGCACGCCTACCCCTATTTTCCCTAAAATTGGAGTTTCGAGATGATTTTTCTGAACATACCTGGATGGAATCTTTTCTTCTATCGTTATCTCTTCTTCTAGTGCTTCATTGGTTTCTTCTTTAGAATCAGTGTGATTTGATGTGGGAAAATGTTCGTCATCTTCTTCATTGTCATAACCTTCGATTTTTGCCTGTTTTGGATTTTTTCATGCTTCATCAACAACAACATCAATACTTTCAATAATTTTCCCAAGCCTTTTAATAAGACATTTATATCCTTTACTTCGGGAAGAGTAGCCAAGAATAATAACTTCATCTGCTCTAGGTTCAAACTTACCAAGTTTTTCATCAGTCCTTTTGATGTAACATTTTCTTCCAAAAAATTTGAAGTATTTTCTAGTGGGAGTCTTACCATACCAAAGTTCATGTGGAGTTTGAGTGTTGTTTACCCGAACATTTGCTTGGTTGAGAATAGTGACGGCAACGAATGAAACTTCACCCCAGAAGGTTGCAGGAGTTCTAGATTAATCTAGCATAGCACGAGCCATTTGTTGAACAGTTATATTCATCGTTTCTACCATTCCATTTTGCTGAGGAGTCCTTGCGGTGGAGAACTGCCTTTTTATTCCATGTTTTTCACAAAAGTCAAAGAATTCATCTAAGGTAAATTCCACTCCTTGATTAGATCTGAGGCATTTGATTTTACGATCTGATTAATTTTCAACCAGAGCTTTGAAGGCTTTGAGCTTTTCAAATGCTTCATCTTTATGTTTTAGAAGACCTATCCAACACATTCTGGAAAGATCATCAATTATAATATAAAGTATTCTTCTCCACGAGGTAACTTTTTCCTTGATGGTCCACATAAATCAGTATGAACAAGTTCAACAGGCTTACTAGCTGACCCTTCCTTTTCGATGAAGTGCGATCTAGTTTGCTTACCGAATTGACATGATTTGCATATAGTATTTTTAGGAATGTTGATATCTACAAGATCACGAATAGCCTGGAATCTGCATGCTTTTCTTATTTGCAAAAATATTAGATGCCCCAATCTTCTGTGCCATAGCCAGTTTTCATCATTTTTTCTTAGATAGCACTGTTGTTGTCCCCCTTTGAATATGTATAGGTTGTTTGGAGTTCTTGTACCTTTGATCACAGTTTCTCCCATATCAAGCTCACAGGCAACACATCCATTTGATTGAAACACTACTTCATTTCCTTGATCACACATTTGACTCACACTCAACAGGTTATGCTTTAATCCATCAACATACATAGCATTCCCAGCTTTAACTTTTTCTTTCAAGACAACAGAGCCTTTACCTTTTATGACAGCAGGAGTGTCATTTCCAAATGAGACACTCTTTTCCTTTTCTAAGGAATTATGTGAGTGTAGTTTTTCTTTGTCACCTGTCGTGTTTTCAGCATCCATTTTCGATGTACCACTGGTTTTCTTGTCCTTCTACATACAAGGCTATACCACATCTTTCTGTTTGTGTTTCTTTCTTTCTCCATATTTTGGGATTTAATGGAGTTTTCTCCTTTTGAGATATTTTCTGAAATTTACTCTTGCATTCAGATTCTTCATGGCGAAAGTTACTACAGATTGAGCATTCTATTTCATTTTCAAGAAGAGAAAAGTTATTATAGGAACTTTTCTTGATCCCTGTCACATTCCTTTGATTTCATGTTTCTCTAGTCATGATGGTTTTGTAAGCAACACATTGAGCAGCTTTCTGTCCAAAATTATGACATGAGAAACATTGACCATTAAAGAAGTTCCTGTGATTATCGAATCTACTAACCTGGTGATTGTAGTTTCTATTGATATTCATATTTGAAGCAAATGTAGTATGATTACTTGTGGTTGATCATGGATTATGTTCATCCTTGAAGTAAATTGAGCCTGATTTACTTAGTGATCTGCTTTATGCCTTTGTTGACGATTGTCAAACTGTTCATTTCTCTTTGCTACGTCAAGATAGCTTTTAGTGGAGGTTGACAGCTTCTATGATTGAGATGCTTCTTTAGTATATCCAAGACCTGCCTTTATCAGAGGAGAATGCTGCACTTTGATAATTTAATTTAAGTTTTCTGATCCTTTAGCAAATCTAAGATTGAGAGCTTTTGTTTTCTCAAGATAATTTCTTAGACCCACTATTTCACATTCTAGTTTTTCATTGTGTTTTTCTCTTTAAGCAAGTTGGTATGTCAAGATATCTATAATCATATTCTTTTCTTCTAAACAGATTTTGAGTTTAGATATTTCTTCATAAAGGTAATCTTCATCTAAAGCATCCAAAAAATAATCATGTTCATAACTCATCAGAAGTCTATAGTCATTATTATTTTCATCTTCATCACTATTTGATAGACCATCACTATCTTCATGAGTATAGTAGCTCTTTTTACTTACACTTTGTTTTCTATTCCATTTTGCATATTCCTTCCCTTTATCATATTGATCTTTATGAGGACATTTGGTAGCATAATGACCGACTCTACCACATGCAAACAATTTGAAAGGTAGTTTACCTCTGAATCTTCTGGAACCCCGTTGAAGCTTCTTGACACAGTTTACTTCCTCTTCTTCTTCCGAAATATGTCCTGATTCATTGAGTTCTTCTTTTCCTTTTGCTGAAGCTTTAAATGTGGCTTCTTTCATATTTGATGGACCTCCTTTTCTCATCTCAAAGGACGTTAAGATTCTGTGAAGTTGTGTCATAGTAATAGTCTGTAGATCCTGCTTTTCTTCTATGGTAGATACTTTTGATTCATATTTAGCAGATAAGGATCTTAAAACTTTTTCAACCAAGGTAACTTCCTTTATCTCTTCACCTAGATTATTCATGCAATTAACAACCTCATCTATACGTAAGAAGTAACTATCTATAATTTCATCATTGTGCATCTGGAGAGTTTCATATTGAATTTTGAGAGCTTTCAATTTAGCACGTTTTACCTAAGAGTCTCCTTCGTAGCTTAGAATGATTTTGTCCCTTATTTCTTTCGCTGATTTGAGTTGCATAACTTTGACAAACGTTGATTGTGAAAGACTTCCTAATAATGTATTGACAGCATTGGAATTGGCTTCATATTGTTTTTTACCTACCGTATCTATAGGAATTGCTGATGGAAATGTATATCCTCCTTCCACGATTTCCCAGACATCTATTCCAAGAGATTGAAGACAGGTTGTGGTTCTTACCTTCCAATAAATGAAGTTTCTCCCACCAAATATTGGTGGTCTTATGGATTCCCCACTTTCTTGATTACTCATGATGATGGATACACCTTCAAGCTATCAAGCTTTTTCTAAAGGACTTGCTCTGATATCAATTGTTAGAAATAATACTGAGAGGGAGGGTGAATCAGTATTATCACATCAATAATTTAATTTTCAAAAACTAATTTGTATATGCTACTTCAGCTCAGTGAACTAGCATGTATATGCAACTATACTTAGTGAAACCAACGTATATGCAGAGATCTTTTGATTTACCCAAATTATCATGTAGTGAACTTTAATCAGTATATCAGGAATTCATTAGACAATGCAGTAAAAGTAGAATAAAGAATCACACATAAGAAACACACATAAACACCAAGATATAAGGTGGAAACCCAATGTGGGTGAAAACCACCTGCTGCAATCGTCTCTATCTTCTTTTAATAATAAGAAAATTTTGTTTACAATTTTTGTACTAGTGCAACCTTATACTAGTATGCAGGCTTCTACCTGCAGAAGGCTACAACCTTCTCTCATTCTCCACCTTCTACTGGAAGGGAGCTATAACCCCCTAGCTCTTGTACTACCTGATATGTTTACTAGTATGTAGGTTGTGGCCTACAGAAGGCTACAACCTTCTCCTTTCTTCCAGGGACCACATTTCATAAATTTTCAGACTAGATCCATCAACAACATCATTCAATCATCAAATATATCTGCATCAACCACTCTCCTATTGAACCAACCACAACCAAATCAATAAATCAATTTGACAACCCATCAATCTGATCTTTTAGAATGATGTCACCAGAATATAGAAACCAGAACCCAAGACAGAACCCAGAACATCACAACAACAAACAACAACTAAAACATAGATTATAAGGTATACACTACTTTCATGTGTTGAACCTGCATGTACACGTGCTTTCCTCAAAGCCAACCAGCGTATACATCTGCAAATATTAATTCATAATTTTGCAGCTATACCAGACTTCATTTATACCCAGATCATATCATTTACAAAATAATATATGCGCCAGAATTCAGATATGAGCAAAACAACATAATGATAGTTCATTTTACGCCTTAAGATCCCGATCCATCATTAGATATTATCCTCCATCAACTGCTAAGGTTCCTCCTAGGTTCAGATCCAGCAATGCACCATAACCCAATAGCCTGCATGCTAGATCTCACTCTTCATCAGATATTTAATGCTTGAGTACCTTGGCCTAATGATCTACTCCTCCTTTTATAGTTTTAGGCCTTTCTCAATACCATGGACCAAAACCACTTAGAACCATTACTTTGGATCAAATACCTAGGGTCAATACGTCGGACCCGATACCTTGGACCAATACCATGGATCAAAATACCATGGACCAAATACTTCGGACCAAAAACTTACTTTTCCAAGGTATATCTGTTTTTCCTTTTTTGAAAGTACGTATGTATGTATACGTGACTTATATACAGTGAACCCGTGTGTATACGTGGCTTGGCCAATGGTGAACCTGTATACCTCTCTTCCTTCATTCTGTGAATTTTGATCTGTAACTCTGAGTTGTTAACCTGTTGTATTGTGATCTGTCACTTGAGAGAGTTTCCATCAAGGAAAACACTTGTGTCATAATGCAAACAAGGTATAGTAAGCTCTAAATCTTTGATAAAATGGAAATTTGTCTTTTTGGAGCTGCATAAGGGTCTTTTCCTCAAATCACGATCCCTGAGGGAAGAGGTGAGGCCAAGACACCTAATGAAAACTTTGTGGTGCTCCTTTTATCCCTTCTAACCTACTACTGAAGTAAAGCACAAATGGAAGCAAACTAATAAACAACTAATCAAATCTACATTACTTGCAATGAAATACTTCTAAAGACAATTTAACCATGAATTTATGAAACTAAGCCAAGCATATAGATACAAGAAGAGGAGCCCTTGCTAGTAGGATTGGGCCCTAACCCGAGAGCTTCATCCCTCTAAGCTAACTTAGTGCTGCATCAAGAAAAATCTCATTTTCATTATCAAAATAGAAAAATACATCAATGTCATCCAAAAGTCTGGAGCTCGAAAATGACTAGAGTTTTTACCACAAAAAATCGAGTCCTAATGAGGCTCTAGGCCTCTTTACTTATACAACTGAAGTCCCCAACGAATTCCTTAAATATAGGGAGGCTCGGCTCCCAAGCTCAAGATGAACTAACTCTTTGTCTATCACTTGCTTGGCTGCCTTTTGATCTTCATGACTTGGCTTATTGCACTCCGATATGGTGTGATTAATGGAGGAATATTTGAATGGGAGAGGAGTTAGTGAGGATGATTTACCTCCTACAATCTCTCTCCTTGTCCCATTCAAGTTTCAAAACTTAGTCTTGCCAAAATTCCTTGATTTTCTCTTCCAAATCTGCATTAAATGCATATTAGTCCACTAGGCATAATATCTGACTTTAACTCATCTCATTAAACAAAATATAATCAAAACATGTAATAAATAGTGAGAAGAGTTGATTTGAGTAGCTAGGAGGTGAATTAAGGCCCATATAGTTACCCATTGATGAGGCTCATCATCACCCCCTAGTGAAAGTGTTGCTCACCCTCTAAGCAACTCAATCAATATCCATGTCTTTCTAGCTCTAGCGGACTCCCTAACATCCCATGCTTCTGCTATGGTTTCCTCTTCTTGTGCATAGAATCTTGCCTTCTTCTCTACCTCCTCCCATCGCTTTCTTTCTTCTTCTTCCTTCCTTCCTTCTAACATCCCCAAGAGTAGTGGTGGACTGAGTCTCAAGCCAATCCAATTGACTTTGAGCCTTTGGATGGATTTCTTGTACATGGGTGTCATGTTTAGTGCTTCTCTCATCCTTTGAGGAGAGTGGTACTCTTTGATATTCAAACTGTATGGCAAAGTATTCCAGCTCCTTAGGCAAGCTTGCATGCTGTTATCCCCTAACAATTTGAACATGTCCTCAAAATGTGTAATTGCTTTCTATTGGGCAACAAGATACCTGGGTGCAAGTTGAGGATAATTTGCAATTAAATTATGTGTACTGATGAGAGCCATTGGATTGGACTGCTCTGCTTTGATCATAAGAGGCTTTGTTTGTTCCCTTGCCAATATCCTCTTTATTTCTATAGCACTTGCTTCCTCATGGTTCATCCATGATGCAAAATCCATCAACTATAAATCCCCTAGCTTTGCATTAGGGTCCCATACATTCATATATGTCAAAGCCATGTTATGCAAGTAGAAATCAGACATCTTAGCCTTATCTTCCAATGTGCTTTGATCACAAAGATAAATGAACTGTCTATAATCTTGGAATGGCATAGTGCCTCTCTGTTCTAGGGTCTTGATTTGGAACTTTAGCCACTGTTCCTTAAGGGATAGTGCATAGGACTTAGCTGGCATCTTGCACTAGATTGCTTCCAAAGATAGACTAGCCATGGATGCCAATTGATTCTCTATTTCTTGTAGCTATCCTTTCAACCATGCATTTTCTACCTCCAACTTATTTTTCATTATGGCCTCTCTGTCCCTCAAGCTACTTAGTTCTCTTCCCATCTCTTTAGGCTTCTCCTCCATGTGACCAATGTCCTCCACTCCCTTGGACTTGGCAATCTGCATCCATCTATGAGTTCTTCCTCTTTCTTTCTTAAGCTCAAAGAATAATGGAATTGAAATTTTTTGTGGAATGACCCTGCCCCCTCAATAAATTTGTAGTAGGAGTCAAGGTTAGGTTGAGGACTAGGTTCCCTTAGCTCTAGGTCCTCTCTCTTAGTTTCTTGCTGCATACTTCCTTCCTTATCTAATTTTTGAGTTTCCTATAGGTTTAGCAGAGTCCCCTGTAGGACTGCCTCTGCTTCCTGCAGGCCCCGTTGTGTATCATGTAGGATGTATTTTCCTTTGGATGAGGTAGATCTAGTTACAGGCCTTCTCACATAAGTGATAGGAGACTTAGGGGAGTATTGTGCTGAGGATCCTTCTTCTTGAGTTTTTATAGTAGGAGCCATCTTCTCCTGTTGTTTAGGTGAGTCCTCAATAACAATGGGAACCTTGGTTAGAGTTTGTTATTTCCTGCCTTATCCTCGTACTTTTCCTTGTTTTGGAGTATAAGGGGGTTTGTCTCTATCTTTTCCTTTTTTGTTTGATAGGGGTGCTAAGGGTAGTGAGGGCAACTGCTCCCTCTCTCTCAATGGGTTCTGGATAATGGAATGAGGGAGAAAGAAAAATCTTGGGCCACTTCATCATCATACCCCCTCAATTTCTCAAAATACCCCATCCAATTATGCCTTGTGAAGATTTATAACACAAGAGGGTGTTGGTGAATCCTCATAGTGCTAATGGGATCCCTTCTATTAAACCCCCCTTGTCATTTTGTCTGGTGAAGTTTGAGGAGCATATATGGTTGATACAAATTTTAATGCAGGAGGAAATGGGACTGAAATACTTGAGGATACAATTCCCTTACCCAACTATCAAATTCACTTGAACTAGGATATTTTTTTGTTCTATTCACTTGGGAAAATGGAAGGAAATGCAAAGCCTACCTCCTCATGGTGTTTGTTGTAGCCGATGCCTATATTTTCCCCTCTAAAGTTGTGTTCAGCCAATCCTGTAAACTGTATGACCATATCTTGTATGATTCCTGTGTGATATTGTAGGAAATCCTATGTGATCCTGTAGGAAGTCCTGTGCTAGAGAAAGATGGAATTTTTCTCTTCTGTAGGCTTCTTGGGTACGAGGTCGATTTTGCTAGAGTGAGCCACAAGCTGATGAATGTATGAGTTTTTGGGGATCAATGATGATTTCCTCTTATTGGCGAGTTGAGTGAGGTGGTGTGCTGGAAACCGAGGTACATTTTTCTATTTCTGGACCATTGGTCCCCACTACCACCTCATCATTCCCCTCTCCTCATAATCAACTCTGACTTTAGGCATCTGTAGCCTTAATTTCTTTCATCCTCCTCTTTTTTTTTAGTTGACTGCTGCCACGTGGGGGAGGACCAACTTTTTTGGCTTTGTTGACTAAATGAAGGTGGCCAAGTTAATTGGCCACCTTTCGCTTATAAACCAACTTGATCACAACCTTTACATCTTTTGACTACATTATAAAAATGAGAGAGTGAAGTGAGATACTTACCCGTGGTGATAATACCTTGTTGCAGTTTGTTGAAGACATGAGGTGCTTGCTATGTGTTGGTTGCATACTATTTTTCCTTCCTTTTTTATTGCCCTCTGATGATTCCCTTGATGCGCAGGTACCTGGTGTTGAAGATGATGGTGTTTTTGCTACTCTGGAGCTTCTTCTACCCTTGGATCTTCATGCCGGAAGCTTGCTGCAATTCATGATTTTTATTCTGTGGGATAGGCTACTACAGGATGTCATGTAGCTGCTTCTACCTCATAATTGTTAATCATTTCCTCTACTAGGATTTTGAGGATGATGACATGGATAGAGAGGAGGTCTATGAGTGTGAATAATGAGAAGTACACTCAGGTGTTGTTCCCTTCTACTCCCTATTTCATTTTCCTCTGTGTTTTCTCTTGAAGGCTGTGAAATGTTTTTGAAAACTAATTTTTGTTTTAATGATGAATGCAGGGGTGATCAAGGTGGACAGAGGTATGGTAATGAAGTTGTGATGTAGGGATTTTTTTGTTTTGACATTTCCATGTCCTTTTCTCGCCCTAGGGTTACTCCCTTCAAGATTCCTGAGCCACTGTACTTCCTATAAGATCATCTTGTAGGTTTTCAAAGGATCCTGTAGCTTTACAGGGGATCCTTTAGAAAACATAGTACACTTGTAAACTGAAGCAAATGAGTGAAAAAAATGAAATAAATGGTGGAGTGATGAATGATAATGGATGGAGAAATAAAAATGTGAGTTAAATAGGTCCCTTCTGATTCTCCTTTGTTCTTTGTCAATTTTTTTTTTTTTTGCATGATTTTTATTTTCTCTCTCTTTTCTCTCTCTTTTTTTTCTCTTTTTTTTAAACAACTGGTTTGCCTACAAGAGGTTTTCATCCTAGCTATTTGCCCTGGGTGCCTCAAGAGAGGTTTTCACCTAGAGATATTTTTATCTCTCTCTCTCTCTCTCTCTCTCTCTCTCTCTCTCTTCTCTTTTTGACACCATTGGGTTGCCCCAAGAGGTTTTCAACCCAGTAGTGGGACTCAAGCGCCTCATGGAGGTTTTCACCCGAGTCTCCTTATTTTTATTTTCTTTTCTTAGTGACTTGATGAGTCAGGAGCTAAGAATTGCTCCACCACCATCACTATTTTATTGATACCATCAATGAACTCTTGCTTTGACAATGGCCTTTTGTAAACTTTGAATCTGTGTCCATTAACAAGTAAAGGAATGCCCTCTGCACCTATGGTTCTGATATGCACTAGACCATTATCATGACATCTTTATATAGCATAAGGTCCTAACCATATTGTCCTTAACTTGCCCTTAAAATCTTTATATCTAGAATTATATAACAAATCCCAATAACCTTCTTGAAATTGCTTATCCTTGATGTTCTTATCATGCCATATCTTCATCTGAAGTTGAGTTATCTCTGTGTGTATGAGGACTTGCATTCTGAACTCATCTAAACCATTCAACTAGAGCAACCTCTCTTTTGGTGCATTGATAAGATCTAGATCTAGTTGGGCTACCATCCTTAATGTGTTATACTCAAATTGAATGGACATCATGGCCCTTTTCCCATAGACCAACTCATAGGGTGTGAATCTAGTGGTGGTCTTCCAGGTGGTATTATAGGCCAAGGTGGCCTCAACTAGTCTATCTTCCCAATCTTTCGTACTGCTACTAACCACTTTGGTCAAGATTTCTTCCAGCACTCTATTGGTCACCTCCACTTGCCCATTAGCTTGTGGGTGATAGGGAATGGAGGTCCTATGCTTGATCTTGTGCTGGATGAACAAGTATTCAACCATGTTAGAGGTAAACTGGTTGCCTTGATCAGTGACTAGTTCTCTAGGGTACCCAAATCTTTAAAATACATTCTCCCTTAGGAACTCATCCACCTTCTCCTCTGTTGCTACCTTAATTGCCTTGGTTTCAGCCCACTTAGTTAGATAGTAAGTGCACACAATGATGTACTGCTTTTGCTTGGAAGGAGGGTTAATAAGTCCAACGAAGTCCATACCCCACTTTTCAAATGGCTTGAAAGTCACTTGAGGCTACAGAGGCATTTCATCTCTTGGAGTAGGTCTTCCCATCCTTTGGCACTGATCACACTGACTAGTATATCTTTTCACATCCTGATGAAGAGTGGGCCAATAATAACCAGCTTGCAGCACTTTAAAGGTTGTCCTTTTTGTTGCAAAATGACCTCCATAAGGTCCATCATGATAGGTTAGAAGGATGTCAAAGACTTCCTCCTCCCTAACACACCTTCTCAAAATTTGATCTAGGCCAAGTTTGAAGAGGTTTCCCCCAATCTAGGTGAAGGAGTCACTCTTCCTCACAATCTTGCTTTTCTCTTTGGAGGACAAATTCGGTGGGAACTGTGCAGATACCAAATAGTTTTCTATGTCAGTAAACCATGCAGAGAGAACTGAGATGGTGAATAAGTGCTCATCTGGTAACTGATCATCAACCATTCCCTCCTCACCTGCAGGCAAAATTAATCTGGACAAAAAGTCTGGAACAACATTTTCCTTGCCAGGTTTATCAACAATAGTTAGATCAAACCGCTGTAATAAAAGTAACCATCTAATAATCCGACCATTCACATCAAGTTTATTCATTAAATATTTGATAACAACATGGCTAGTATCTACAAATGTTTGATAGCCTGTAATATAATTTCTAAATTTGTTCAATGAATGCACAACAACCAGGAGCTCCTTTTCGGTCACTGTGTAGTTTAGTTTGGCCTTTGACAGATTATTACTGATAAAGTAAATGGCACAAGAAAATTTCTCATCCATATAGCCTAGGGTTGATCCTAAGGATTTCTATGAGGCATCAGCATGAATATGAAAAGGAAGGCCCCAAGTTGGGCCTCGAAGAATCGGTGCAGTGGTTAACTTGTCCTTCAGGGTGTCTAGGGCCTCTTGACAACTTTTTGACCATATAAACTTAGAGTCTTTGGCCAAAAACCCAAATAGAGGAGAAGCCAACTTTCTAAAGTCCTTTATGAACCTTCATAGTATCC
>APFE031723432.1:2864-22791 GCA_000404065.3 Pinus taeda
AATGAACTATTTCTTTAGGTGTTAGTATAATCTTTCTTTTGACTGCACAATTTTGTATGCTGGTAAATGGTTGATTATTGTGAACTGATTTTGCAATCATTAAGAAGTATCTATTTAATTTTCACAAGTCTTATTTAAAGTCCTGCTAACAGTAACTTTACGTGACACTGTGTGGCTTATCTCTTGCTATTCATGGTATATATGTATGACACAGGATACTTGTCAATTACTCTCTTGTGTTTCTTAAAAGTCACACTTTCTACTAAGTTTATATCACACCTCTATCCGAAGCTAGATCTACAAAACGAAGCGGCATTTGGGCGCACATACCGAAAGGGATCTCCAACACACTCGGTGTAGGCTCTAGTTGGGAACCTACACCGGAGAGATCCCCTTGACTGTTGGTGATAAATTCCATCCCATCAATAGATTTGGTGCTAGAAGGAGGGCCATGGAAAGCACTAAAATCCCTCCTCACACAGAGACCTCCCATCAAGGAAGTAATCAACATGGCCTCCCACACCCCCTGAGGTATGGTATAACCCTCCATTCGGGTCGCCCTTCACAAAACCCCCTCCAGGAAGAAACTCTTATCCCCCCCCTTGAAGACACCATTGGAGGGGAGGAACTTCCCATGTACGAATTCACTAATGAACAGCTTAGGGCTTTGCGCCCTATCACACGCCAATTCGCTAGGGGTTTAAGATGTATCCCTGCCACTAACTCCCTAGCCAACTCTCACACCTCCAACCTTCAACATATGCGTCATGGCGTCCTAGTTAACTCTATATTGCATTTAATTGGCTTAGCCCTGGATGATTATGCATACATTGTCGAAAGACTATCTATCGAAGGGTTGGAAAGCTAGTCGGAAGATGAAGAGGGGGAGCCTAAGAATACCTTTACTAGTGAGAATATCCACACATAAAAGTAAAGTGCACAGGAACAATCGAAGAATCACTAAGGAAATCCCTATCAATGATTAACCTCTCACTGAGGGCACTCTTAGGACCTTAGGACAAGAGGTCGGGGAATACCTTAGAGACCGAATAAACTTTTACAACAACCAACGTCTCCTAGGAACCTAAGAGAAAACCGAAACGTGAGAAACACGAGAGATCTAGGACATCTCAGAGTGCCGAGAAGAGAAGCCAGACGCCCCCCTCACACCAGCGGAAGGTTAGGTACAGACATTGAATCAGAAGGCAATGATCATCGCCCCCTTTTCAACCCTAGACCAAACCACTGTCCCCCGCCACTGGCTTGGATGGTGCAATCCCCTTTGAACCTTAGAGGCCTCCTACATGATATGCCCCAACATCCTGAGAAACACCTCCCAAAATTTGACCCGGAGAAAGGGACCTCAGCCGTTGACCACACTAGCAATTTCTATTTAGCTCTGCAAATAATGAAGGTCCAGTACGACAACGTAGCATGCCACCTATTCCTACATACCCTTGAAAATAAAGTGGCCACTTGGTATCCTCCATGTGAATGTGGGACGAGTTCTAGAAATCCTTTTTGGACAAGTTTTTAGATGATAAGACACCTTCCATGCTCCTCACCGAGCTCAGCACGTTGAAATTCAATAAGAAGGAGAAGGTAAAGGATTTTCATCAACGTGTCACCACTATTTTAAACAAGATCCCCATGGATGTAGCCCTTGATGATTGCATCCCAATTGATTACTACACAAGGGCCCTCCCACGGGACATTTCTATTTTCGTTAAGCACGAAGCAAAGCTCACTCTGGTAGATAATTTTGTCGCGACACTCGAGGTAAAAAAGGATATTATTTCAATTGGCACCTTGGAACACGAGTTGTGAGACGATCCAAAGTCCTCTAGTAAGAGGAACCAATATTCCTAAAGTAAAACAACCGATAGAGACAAAGATCCTTTTGATTTTGAAGGACTAACCAAATCGCTAAAACAACTAACCAATGAAGTGTCTGAGCTACAGTGAAGAACCAGTGATGCTTCTGGAGTGTCCAAACCCACTAAGCCCTTTTTCCGGAAAACCAATAATTTCCCCCCTAAAGTTTCACAAAACCCTAGTCCTACCTTCAATGTAGAAGAATTAGGAAAAGATAACTTCTACACTTTCCATTAGGCTTCACACTCCGAGAAAACTTGCTGGTAAGTCTTACATAATATGACCGCCATCATCACCTAATTATTAGAAGACCACACCGTCAGCTAAGCGGAGGATGAAACAGATGAATTAGGAGAAGACGATTCCCCCCTTGATTAGGATTCCCCCTCCATTGTGCTAACTCTCAAGATCCTCCGGGGAGGAGACGTGTGCACTACACAAGAAACTTGTGTCGGAGAGGCTCCCCAAAAACGCCCAAAAGTTACTATCTCAGGAGTAAAGGTGCAGTAACGGACTCTTCCTTAGAAGAAAAGAAGAAAGCTTTGTTGCATAGGATCTTGCCCCCAACTGATACCAGTCAAACATTTGTCCCCTCACCAAGAGGAACGAATGATTTATACCCGACCAAATCACCCTCCAGCGTGAAAAGGAACCCCTCCACACCTAAGGATGCATCCAAAGGGTTTACTACTAAGACTATCACGGCTACGCCACACGTAACGCCAGAATATTTGCCTGCCGAGTTAGATTACACTATCATCGAATATTTAAAGAGGACACGAGCTAACATCTCGTTATTTGAGTTGTGAAAATTGACAACTCAGTGGGAACTCATAGCCAAAGCCCTCACTTTCTCCCTTGACCCTGTTAAACCCACCGCTTCGAGCAAGGTAAATCCCATAGGTCGATCTCTAGCTATAGTTGACCTCCAAGCTATAGTTAACGCTACCAACACCAACTCGAGAGGCTTAACCCCCTCATTCCTCTTAACCTTTGAGATGTTTAGTTGTTAGAAAATTATATATTACGGAGCAATGGAACACATAAAGTATTGTAGAAATATAAACACAGAAAACGCATAAAACAAGAGAGACACAGATATATGTGGTTCACCGAGTTTGGGCTACGTCCACCCCGAACAGCCAGTCCTTCCTTTCTATTATCCAACAAAATGAAGAGACACAACCTACTACAAATCCGCTGTAATATCCTCTGTTTTCTCTCACAATCTCACCTCTTTGTTTTCCGCTCACACACCTAGAATACACATCTATCACAGCCTCAAATACAATGCCCTCATACAAAGAGAGGGGTTTCCTTCTAGGGAAAAAAACCATAAACTAAACATAAGTTCCACCGTCAGATCATCCACCTAATGAATGGCCCAGATTGACTAGAAATTACTATACTTTTACAAGGCAAATTTACATCTATTTTTAGCTTCGGGGGCGCTGCCCTCGAGACCCCGCCGGGGGACCGCTGGCCCCTGGACCCCCTAACCGGGGGGGATCGCCCCCTCGGACCCTCGCGGGGGGGACAAGTCCCCCCTGTACCCCCCCGCGTGGAGGGTTGTACAAACTTCCTGGGATATACATCCGACTGAAACAAAGACCTCTAAACAATCATGCTCCACACACAACATTAATTTCAACATCCACAACTGCCTCGTTGACTCTGGTGCGTCAACCAACGTTATGTCCTAGTAGGTATGCAAGAAAATGAATGTTCAACCAGAGAAAACCGATGCAAAAATTATCCAACTTGACATATCTCAAGTCCCAGCCATTGGAGAATTAAATAATGTCATCATTCGGTTATCCTCTGATGCCCGAGTGCACCAACGCATTGACATAATCATTGTAGACATCCCGGAAGCTTACGGTCTTCTTCTCAGCAGAGATTGGTCTTGCAAGTTGCAGGGCTACTTTTCCACCGATTGGTCTCACTTATGGCTGCCTTACAAAGGAAAAAAATAACCAGAACAGGGTAAATAGTGAAACTTGTATGAAACATACTATTTCCGACCTTGAAAGCTCTAATGAACCAATCAGTTACGCACAACAAGATCTATGAGTATGCCTCCTCGAATCTTCATTCAGGTGCTATCAACCTCAAACCTCAACCATTTCCTCAAATACCCAGATTGAAATCCCCGCACAAACCCCAAGCTGCGAGGACGCAATTTTTTCTTTAAACTTGCATACGTCGGGTTTACCCTTTCCCAACATAGATATATGGACGTTGTACTATGACGGTTCAAAACACACAATGGAGCAGGGACCGGATGTGTCCTGCCAAATCCAAAAGCAGAGAGATTTTTTATCTCTTGTAGGTTAGAATTCCAATGTACCAACAACACTACTGAATACGAGGAATTGGTGCTCGGCCTAAAAAAGACCATTGACTTAAAAGCAAATTGCCTGAAAGTCATTGGATATTTGGAATCATCACAAGACAGGTACGTAATAGCATCCATTGTTTGTCTCTGCATCTAAAGAAATACTAGCAGGAGTTATGCCATCTCATAAATTCTTTTAAAGCTTTTAATATCATGTATATTCCTAGGTTTAACAACGTTGTTGTTGATACTGTAGCTAATGCTGCAGCTAGGTTCACAACCCTTAGAGATGGTTTTTCTATTGAAATTTTGTATAAACTAGCAGTACCAGATAACGTAACTAACTTGTGCATGTTTAATGATGACCAATAGATTCTGGAATTGATGGCAACTGCGGAAGTATTCAAAGACACGGCTATCGATGAAGAGGAACATGAAAAAACATTACAAGTTGAGGTGGATTCCCGGAAGGGAAATACCTTACTGAAAGGAGTGGTGTCATTGGAAAAACTGTTCGACCTTTAGAATTGCTTCAGAGGTCCGCCAAATGCCAAGACGCATAGTTCCCCCCTCTTACATGAGAAAATCAATATCGAGACTGAGTGTGAACCCAAATATGTTAATCTAGGAATAGAATGCACCCCAGCAGAAAAACAAGATTTCATCAGTTTGTTTCGAAAGTATCGAGATGTCTTTGCTTGGACTTACGATGACCTGAAAGCGTATGATACTTGGATTATTCAGCATGTTATTCCTACTAGGGAGGGGGTTAAACCATTTCAGCAGAAACTAAGGAAGGTGCAACCTGCCTTACAACCCCTCATACAAAAGGAGTTAAAGAAATTTTTGGATGCCCACATTATTTTTAAGGTCAGACACTCGACATGGGTATCTAATTTGGTACCAATGAGAAAAAAATCCAGAGAAATATGCCTTTGCGTTGATTTCCGGAACCTTAATCGGGCGTTGGACATAGATAACTACCCTATTCCATCCATGGAGCGGATCCTCCAAACTGTCTTAGGTTCCAAGCACTTTTCTCTACTGGATGGGTTCTTTGGTTACAATCAGGTCCAAGTCTCAGAACCTGACAGGATTAAGACAACATTTCAAACGAGGTGGGGAGCATTCACTTTTCGTTGCATGTTGTTCGATCTATTAAATGCTAGGGAAACTTTCCAAAGGGCTATGGCTATCGCTTTTTGAGGGTTAATGGGACAAAGTGTAGTGGTCTACTTGGATGATGTCACCATTTAAAAAAAAAAAAAGTGATCATCTCCAGCATTTGAAACAGATTTTTGAAAGATGTCGGAAATATGGGATCTCTCTCAACCCTAAGAAAATCATATTTGTAGTTTCGGAAGGCAATATGCTAGGCCACATCATCACCAAGAAGGGGATCACCATCGACCCTGATCATGTAAAAGCCATAGCACCAATAAAGGTATGCAATCTTTCCTTGGTAAAATTAATTTCCTGCGCAAGTTTATTTCAAATTTTGCACAAATTGCCAAACCTCTACAAAATATGATAAAGAGGATACAGCTTTCAAATGGGACCAAGAAGAAAAAGAATCCTTTGATCGGATTAAGGCAGTGATCGCGGAGGCACCTTCACTATCAAGCCCAATTTCTACAAAGATTTTATCTTATACACTTTCGCTTCAGACTTGTCACTGGTCGCGGTCCTCACTCAAAAGGACTGTGATCATGATGAACATCCTATATCTTTCATGAGTACAGGACTCCAAGGGGAAAAGCTAAATTACCTGGACATTGATAAGAAGGCTTATGTTTTCTATAAAGCAGTGAAACACTTCAGGCCTTAAATCCTAAAAAATCATGTCATCGTAATGGTCTCCCACCCCGTTGTTAGCTCCCTCTTCGTACAAAAATAGTTGGGGGAGAGAAGAGCCAATTGGATGAAATCCCTCCACGAATACGACTTAGAATTTAAGACCTCGCACACTGTAAAAGGGCATGGTCCTTGTAGCTGACCGCCAAGGCCATGGATCTGCAGGACATGGAATCTGACCAATTGGCCCAAGAAACAGAAGGATGGGAGCATGAAATCGAAATGTACCACAACGAACTCCTCGGCTCACATGTCTCCCCATCATGTTATTCTGATTTAAAGCAATACCTAACACAGGGGTCGTTGCCCGAAACAATGTCCACTAAACAGAGAAGAGCCATCAGACTGAAAGCAGCCTCATATCAGATGGTCTAGTGGAACCTCTTCAGGAAGCATCACCTTGGTGTGTTGCTAAGATGTCTAAAATATGACGAAGCACAACAGGTGCTCAAATATCTACTTGACGAATCGACAGGAGGTCATTATGCGGGCGACACCACAACGCATAAGTTTATGCGGGCAGGTTTTTACTAGCCCACTCTATTCAAAGATGCTCATGACTATGTACGGAAGTGTTCAATTTGCCAAAAGCATGTTGGTAGGCAGGCAAGGTCATCCTCCCCCTTACAACCGATATTAGTCGAGGAACCTTTTCAACAATGGGGTTTGTACATCATAGGCGAGATCATCCCTCACTCATCAAAACAACATAGTTACATACTCACGGCCACTGACTACTTCACTCGATGGGTAGAGGAAATCCCACTCCGAAAGGTTAACGACAATGAGGTAATATATTTTATTAAGCAGCACATCATCACCAGGTTTGGCATTCTAACCTCCCTTGTTTTTGATAATGCTACTTACTTTTCATCTTTGAAATTATATAATTTCACTCTAGAAAGTAACATAGTGTTAAGACATTCAGCTAATTACTACCCTCAAGGGAATGGCTGATCAGAATCAACCAACAAGAACCTCATTTGTGTCATCAAAAAAACCCTAGTTTCGTAGCAGAGGAATTGGCATAATGCCCTCAGTAACGCTCTTTGGGCTAATTGGGTCACTCGAAAAACCTCAATAAGCACATCGTCGTACTTCCTGGTCTACGGGAAAGAAGCCATCTTACCCCCAAATCTGTATCTCCCCATGCTTAAGCTAGCCCAAGAGTTGCGAGGAACCCCTTGCCCATCGATACAAAGCTGGATCGATACCCTGGTGAAACTCGAGGAAGAAAGGTTCAAAACTAAGGAGAAGTTTGCCATTCACCAAGCCTGGATCAAAAGATGGTTTGATGGGAAATCCGCAGGGTCCCACAAATTTGAGGTAGGGGACCTAGTGCTCAAATGGGACTGGGCTCCTGAAGGCAAAGGCAAACACGCAAAATTTCAAGCCTTGTGGATAGGCCCATTCCAGATTGTAGAAAAAAATGGTCATCACACTTTCAAATTACAAACCTGGAGGACGAGTGGAACCCCTTCTAGTGAATGACCATGACCTTAACAATTACTTCACCTAGCAACCCCAGAGTTGCTAAGTCCCACCTTGTACTATAGTCTACCACTGCTTTCATAGGTAGTTGTCATTTACAGCCATTTAGTTTCAATCACTAGTTTAATGGTTGTTTGTTGTTTTTTTGGAATAAAGCAGAGATGGTAGGTCAAAGTTAAAACAACCCTACACATTAGGTCCCTCAGATGCTCTCTAGATCGATTAATGGACCAAATTTTAAGTACGACAAGAGTATAGGACGAAAGATTTGGTAACAATGGGGAACGCGATGGCATGCACAGGTCCTCATTCTCACCCATGTCAGTCTATCCATGCTGCTCGCATGATCTAAATTCTTGAAGCCATTCTAGCTCACCTGCAGTCTTAGGGACAAAAGAGGAGACGAAGAAACCAACAATGAGTATACACATATCCTTGGAAAACAATATGGACTCTGTAAGCTAGAAACAACCTCTTTTCAAGTCAAATAAGTCGGGATCATCCACCCAGGTTTTAAGCCTCCATTAAAATAAGTGCATTATACACACAGGCAAAATAAGTGCTCATGAGCATCTACAACTTTCATAATAAGGGCTAAAGGACTGAGGATGGCTTCCTGCGCAAAGAGGTGAAGCAACGGCTCCGCCAGGGTACTAACCAGGCTCGCTGGCAGCGGAGCAACGTTCACGATTTCTAGGTAGTGACTCTGTCGGGGTACTGTTCAGGCTCGTTGGCAGCGGAGCAACACCAGAGTACATGACTACTATACTGGGAATACTCTAAAACTCATGTTGTAACTTCGGTTCTCCCTATTAGGCCCAAGGTAGCAGAAGGTAGCACCCCCTTTTTTTGCATTTGTAAAGATCATGTTGAGACAAGCAAGACAACTGACTAAGTTCAAAAGGAGAACCTGGAATACCATCAGTGGGACTCGCAACCCAATCAAGAAATATCTCTTTAAAGTCCCCATAAGTGAGGCCCGTAAACATCAGAGATCTTGGTATCTTCTAGGGAATCGCCAATTGTTGTAGCTATTGAAAAAACACCTCCAAAAATCCTTGTAAACATAAAATTTTGGGACCCCCTACATTAAGCCTAAGCTTCGTCCCCATTAGGCCCTTCCCGAAGTTTCGTCAGTGTCAGTAAATCCGAGGGAATTCCAAATTTTTTCTAAGTTAATCCAAGTCGCAAGTCCATGAGATAAGACGAGGTCGCATAATCACAATGCGACTATAGCATATCCCCGCGACCAAGACAACCCTTGTGACCTCACTGATCTACCAGTCACAAAGTAGCAAGGTCGCACTTCCAACAGCCTATATTCCACATGACCTCGATATTCCACATGACCTCGCAACCCCATGACCTTCTGAGTCACAAAGTAACAAAGTCGTCTTAATTACAGCTAGGAACTTTTGCGACCATGCCACCATGCAACTCCACGACTCGCAAGGTCACCAGGTCACAAGGTCGCAAGGTCGTAATATCACATTTCCTATATGGATCTTCCAGCGCGACTTCGCAACTCATGCGACTTCACAACCCCTGAGTCGCAAGGTCACAATGTACCCCCTCGCGACTCTCACAATCTCCACACATGCGATAATTTTATAAATAGGAGGGCACCCTAGTCGCATTTGACAAAGCTCTGTTGGTCGTACCAGAAGGCATAAATCCCTCCAACCTGACTTCGTGCATGCGTCTGACTCCAGTAAGTAATGGTCCTCCCTCTTGCAATGCTTATTTTCTTCCAAATGGCATAAACTACATCCCCTGACCTTTGGCTTACCTCCTACCCTAGGTTTTAGCTCTTTACTAAGCTCTCCTTCCTATTTGTGCCCCATAAATCACCCTAGCCTTCCCCTACTCCTTCACTCAAGTTTTTAGTTCTCCTTACACCTGATCTTCCTTATTAGATCAAGAAGTCGAGGTTTTATCCTTCTAGAAGTGACCTGGTTCTCCCTAAGTCGTTCAAGGGCCTCCTTTGAGAAAATATAAACCTTAGTCACATACCCCACAATTGCGATATCCTTCCCTTTGCAAATCTAAGACTCTTCGACGTCACGACTCCCCTTCTCTGCAACTTAGTGACTCTGCGACCTCGCGACTCCCCTTTCCCACAACCTCCTACCATTGCAACCTTGCAACTCCCCTTTTCCCACGACCTCCTACCATTGCAACCTTGCAACTCCTCTTTCCCCGTGACCTCCTACCATTGCAACCTTGCAACTCCTCTATTCTCTATGCAACCCACAATTTGCCCCTTCACATCTCGACCTCAGGGTCGCGCCCGACCTATGACCTCAATCGCACTATCACATCAGATACCTTGTGACTCGCTCATTCCCGCAACCTCCCTCTCACTCGGTAAGTTTTCTTTTTGTATTTTCGATTTATGGTTATGCCCTCTCTCTCATCATGGGATTTCATTTTTGACATGCTAGGTGACGTTGAGCTTGAGTGCATATCCATTTCCTCTTTTGAAGTCGAGATGGATCACCCGACTACTAAAGCAGCTCAAGGTGCATTAGGAAGCGGGACATGGGAAATAGATCCAGATGAACAGCCACCTATATTTGCAGATACGGCGTGCAACATAAGTAAGACCACCAGGCTCTCTTGGTATGAGATCTAAAAAGAATTTTCTAATCAGGATATGCCAAAGACACAAGAGGACTTTCACATATATATCAATGACAAAAGGTCAAGGTTACATAAAGTGGCGACTCATCCACCAATATTCCCATGCGTTGAAATCATCGAATGAGTCTTGCAATGTACAAGCATAGAAGACTGGATGATTAGGGGTCGTGATGGGGCACCTATATCTACCATTGCTTCCATGAATATCAGCGCCTACTATAAATTTCCTGAAAAGCAGTAGATTTTTAATACTAGGTGGCTCGTTGGATTCACTACCCCGACGAAAGACATCTTGAGGGATTGGTGGCAAGAACCTGTGAAGTTTCGTGTTAGGACAGATCAGGCATACAAGACCGAAGGGCTACGTAGGGTATATCAGTTAATCGCTGCAATGATGTGTCGACTAAATGGCAAGGTAGACTCTGATGTGTTTTATGGCATGTGTGTCTTGCTCATGTATACCATCGCCACTTAGGGGATTGTTTTCAATTGGGTGAGCATCTTGTCATCGTCTTTGAGGACCAACATAGCCGTCGCCCAAAGCCCAGCTCCCAAAAGACCCCTAGAATTTTATATGTCTTCATACCTCCTTGACGTTGTCTGTTCGAGGTTCCACTACACTGGAGCTACAATTGGGACTCATCAGTGCCCCTACCTGTCCACTGCCACTATAAGGTCTTCTGGGGTACAAATTATGGAGCCACATTGGATATAATATCTGAAACATTTATCATCCCATTATACCAATTTTTGTTTAGGGACGAACCAGCTTGCATGTCCAAAAGAGCCATGAGGACCATGGTTAAAGTAGCTCACTGGTTCCCTATCCATAAGGGAATAGTAGTCAGGGTGTTTGGTACTCAAAAAGCTCCACACGCTCTACCCAAGTTCTTCACAACTAGGAATCTTCTACGAGAGGTCTGCTACCACATGACACATGGTTTCTCGAAAGTGTTGCACAAAGGTAAGAAGAAACCTTGGCCGCATTTTCCCCTTACTCTTGGGGTGTAGGTAGTAGAAAACTTCAAGTAGGTGGAAGCGGAAGTTGAAGAACTTGAGGGGAGCCATTTTGTGACCTTGAACTATAGAACACATGACCCCAAAAATATTGTAGCTTCCCACTATAAGAAGGCAAAATTCATTTGGTCTTACACCCACACTAGGAAGGACCTCGAGGACGGAATTAGGAATTGGTATAAATCCACAAGGGAGATTAGCCCTAGTGAGCAACAAGCCATAGAAGATGAACTCCTTGATGATTTCCAGGATGATGAAAGTCTCAGAGAAAGAACATTGGAGAGAGCTAAAGCATCAGGGAAACGAAAAGGAAAAGAAGTAGAAGATCCTCTAAGCGATAGCAAGGAAGAGGAAGTTACACTCATACATAGAAATGCAAAACTCGAAAGAAAGAAGTGAAAACTGAAGAGGCAAAGAGAACTGGAAAGAAAACAATCACAGGAAACCTACACTTAAAGCTAGGTCGAGATAGAGAGGAAAATGTAGGAAGATAGGAAAAGGATGTAGGAAGAGGAAAAGAGAGGACAAGATGGGGAAGAGAAAAGGAGGGAAGAAGAGGCTGAAAAGCAAAGACAAGCAGAAGAAGCTGTGATGAAAAAACAAGATGAAGAACAAAGGTTAGTATAGGAGCTAAAGAACATGGAGGAAGAGCTAGAAAGGCAATGGGCACTAGCAGAAAGGGAAAGGAGGCAACATGAAGAGGAGATTAGGGAAAACAAGGAGAAGGAAATGGTAGTGATTGAACAAGGAGAGACGATCAGGGTGGTCAATCCAAGACTAGGACAGAGTGAGCTTCCTCCTTTGGACGTACCTCCCATTCCTCCCCTCACTGGCGGACACCTATCCCTCTAAGAGCTAGGAATCATAGAAGATCAAGAGGAAGAGGTTCTAGATCTGACTAAAATCACATTTGATGAAGTAAACCTCAAGATTATACAGGAGAGGAAGAGATCGTGCAGTAGAAACCCAATTGACCCATTATCAGTAACTACGGAAATAGATATCGTGCTAAATATCATGTCAAAATCACTAATGATTGTCTCTGTCAGTATAACATTCGTAGCTGCCACATAACACAACATAGCCCGGATGAGTAGATAAATTGTAGATTTGCAAAACAGGGTATACGCATCTGAGCAAAGGGCCAGTGTAGCAGAACAAGGGAAGATGAGCTTGGAGGAGGAAATCGCGACACTCTGCTTGCTACATACAGGGTTAGTTGATTTCCAAATAGTAGTCACATTAGAAACAAAGATCCTAGGAGAGACTATGGCTGTAGTTTATGAGGAGATGGAAAAACTGCACCACGCTATAGCTCCCATAGTGGCTATTCAGACTCACTCAAAGGAAAGGGTTGCCATGCTCAAAGAGGTCATGACCACCCTAGATAAAAAATATGAATGGTCTGAAAAGTACCCCAAAGCCTTAGTAGTAGTCCCCAGGAAAGATTCGATTGCTATGCAGAATACCAAAGTCCAACTTCGTATCAAAATGTAGTCGAGAGAAAAATTGTTCAAAGATGCAGAAAGGGTGTTGGCTTCCTATAGGCAATTGTTTAGCAGTCTTGAATCAGTGATCCAATTGCATGGGTCCCCTTCTATAGGAGAAATTGGACAGGTCAGAAACCAAGAGGAGATCAACAATGAGGTGTAGCGATTCATAGAAATGTATAGACGAGTTGCCCACACAGGAGATATGCCAATCTGAGTAGAAAATATCAAGCGTTACATCATGGAACCAGTGAGGCTCTACACCAATTTGGGTACCCTGAACAATCATATACGTGCCAAGTGAAATACTCTCATCCCGGATGCATTGGAATGCTTACACCAACATGATTAAGGCCAGCCACCAATGTCTCCCATCGCGGCAGAATATAACATATGCCGCACTTACCTAACCAAAAATCTTGGGCTCAACATTTCGAAACTCGCCATCTGCAGCTTAGTCAACTAGGATGATAGCCATTTCCTTTTGCTTTTGTGTGTGTACTATGATAGCACATAATACTCTATGAACACGAAAGGTCACATAGAATGCTAAGAGTCATGTGGTTGCCGAAAGATCACTAGGAAGTCCAAGAGTCAAGAGTAGACCAAAGGTCTCTCTCATCCTATAAATGTAAATTCATGTCTCATTTGAAAGGGTTTTTTGAGTGAGGTACTTTTGGATAGTAATAGACACAATGCTTAAGAGAAGTGTGGTTCTTCTAATCAATACAAGAGTTAATTGTACATTTTCACTATTGAATGCTTCAAATATCTATGTGTTAGTACCATGAGTTTTTTCTACACTTGACGGATCGAATTTTCCTGAGACCTTCTTGATGTGCGGTTGCTCCACATGCTATTTCATACCCCGAATCTAGTTTTGCTATGTATGAATAGTATTTGGTTTATTTCACTCTATATGCATGCCAATGAACTATTTATTTAGGTGTTAGTATAATCTTTCTTTTGAATGCACGGTTTTGTATGCTGGTAAATGGTTGATTATTATGAACTGATTTTGCAATCGTTAAGCATTATCTATTTAATTTTCATAAGTCTTAATTAAAGTCCTGCTAACATGAAGTTTACATGAGACTTTGTGGCTTATCTCTTGCTATTCATGGTATATATGTATGACAAAGGATACTTGTCAATTATTCTCTTGTGTTTCTTAACTCACACTTTCTACCAAGTTTATATCACACTTCTATATGCATGCCAATGAACTATTTCTTTAGGTGTTAGTATAATCTTTCTTTTGAATGCACGGTTTTGTATGCTGGTAAATGGTTGATTATTATGAACTGATTTTGCAATCGTTAAGCAGTATCTATTTAATTTTCATAAGTCTTAATTAAAGTCCTGCTAACAATAAGTTTACATGAGACTTTGTGGCTTATCTCTTGCTATTCATGGTATATATGTATGACAAAGGATACTTGTCAATTATTCTCTTATGTTTCTTAACTCACACTTTCTACCAAGTTTATATCACACTTCTATCTGAACCTAGCTCTACAAAACTGAGCGGCAGTCAGGCCCACATACCAGAAGGGATATCCAACACACTCAGTGTAGGCTCTAGTTGGGAACCTACACTAGAGAGATCCCCTTGACTATTGGTGATAAATTCCATGCCATCAACACTAGGTTAATTCTGATGAATTGAAGAGAGGCATATAGATACAAGTTACCCATAGGAATTAAACTTTATTTATTCAGAAAGTCTGATAATATTATATTCTATTGTTCCCAAACTCGATAATAAGGTAAGTTGGAATTATCATAAGTACCAATTTCATTTGGTCATTGTTGTTGTATTTCGCTTCTTTTTTTTCTCTTTTCTATGTGGGGGTCATTTTACTATTTTATTTTATTATTAACTGGTATAATGATTTACATACTTTTGCTTCTATTTGAATTTTTTGCATCTCTATTTTGGGTGCCTTCATAATGGTTATGTAACTTTTCTTTTACAATGTATGACTATTCATTTAAAAAGTTTCTTTTCAAACTACAACCTAGTTCATTGCAGTGCAAGTCGAGGTGGGTTGTTATTGTTCTCAGTTGAGTTGTTGTTTCATTTAACACAAAAGGTTTTGTTAGTTTAGCCCATCTATAACATTATTATATTTCATACTTTTTTGTTTTTTGGTGAAATAGAGGATGGCAAGTGAATGAGGCAAAGTAAGGTGTGGAGTTGGTGAACAAGGAGATTCAACGCAACATCACTAGGAGAAAATTAGTTGGGGAGGCCATAGATCCCAACCTTGTCAATGGACTTAATTTTAATGACCCCTCCATCTTATAAATAAATGTTTGGCAATGAGCTTGTGTATCTCAAGATGCTTTTGGAATGACTCATAAGAGGTAGACATGATGACCAAAATATGGTCATCTCACTCATTTATTGATCTTCAACAATTTCTTGGATGTATTAAAAATATGTTTATTTAACATATAACATAATGCCATGATCGAATGTAGAGTATTATGTAGGGATTCACCAAGAAATCACTTCTTTTTAGTGAATTGGAAGGAATGCTAAAATGAATGAACGAATGGATAAATTATTTTAAAATCATGTTTATTTGGATACCTTAAATCAATTTTTTAATTAAAGAAATAAATAGTTTGATATATTGTATTATTAAATTTTAGGAAAAACCCAAACATCTAAACAATGTATGCAGAATGCAGAGGAAGCCTTTATTCTACTTCCTCCACATTCTTGCACATTCGCGTTCCACAAATTGCAATGTGAAGCATAACCATTTCATTATTAAAATAATATAAGAATAATTATAGAAGTAGTTTGAAAAGATAAGGTAATTGCTACATTTTTTTTACCAATAAAAGTGTTGTAGAACGAAAAAATATGTTTATCAAATAACATACAATTTGACAATTATAGTGTGCAGAAAGAATCATATGGAGGGGGGGAATCTGTAGAGCGCATGAAGTTTACTGAGCTTATGTGACATTTTATAGAAATGTTATTGTGAAAAGAAAAAATATGTGTAAAATATCATGAAACTTTATGTTTTACAACATCTAGAAAAAGTGCATAGAAGGAGAGTTTACTCAGAGCTATGAATGTGGAAAAATAAAGGTTATTCTACACATATCCCTCCTATGCGTATCATTTCACTATGTTAGAACATATACTAGATACAAAGCCTGATAAATGGATGAGCATTGCATAATGTTTCAAAGTAAATGTTATTAAGCGTTTGAAGAATGCCCTACTAACATAAAAAATGGCTAATTAATTTATTAATATATATATTGCATGAATATATGTGGTGGCACGAAACACTGACAAATGAAATTTATGTTCCTTGCTTCGAATACATGTTTCCCAGATAACACTTCTTCCTCTTACACATTAAAAATAGACTTTTATTAATATTACTATACACTTGACAAATATGAAATCACAAATACACTTAGTATTTATGTAACCCAAGCTTTTTATGTGCCAAAATTTGATAATCTAAAACTTCTAATTAATTTATTAATATGTAATGTGCGGAAACATATGTGGATATACATGGCATTGCAGAAGAAAGTTTATGTTCCTTAGTAAACACACCCATTTTTCTACACAACACATCCTCCTCACCTACACTAATAAGCTAAAACCACCAATTACATGATTATTTCATTTCCTAGAAAACATTTCAAACTCAAATGCTTCATTGTAATGCTCAATTCATTCTTCTCAAGGAACATTCAATGCATTCTTGTGTGTGGGAGACATATGTTGATGGCTCAATCATTTAATTATCATTTTGTGTTGACTAATGCAATGAGACTAATTTCCTATAATCCTAGTAGATTCAAAAGGTTAAATATATACATTAATCGATAAAATGAAGTCAGTAAGCATGCCAAAACTAGGATTTGATTTTCCATAATAGTATATATTGATTTTGTAGTTGACCTCTTTTTTATCATTTTAGGATCAAGATTAGTTTATTTCCCTACAAAATGGGTCAACTTCTCCATTAGAAATACCAGATGGTTTGTCTTGCTGTTGAGAAATATTCTTTGGAATATTAACTTCTATCACGATACATACCCAACCTAATCTATGAGGATAATAAGGTTTGTTTTGGCGTGTAGAAAAAATTGTGCGAGTGTAGAAAAAATGTCTGCAAAATGACATTTCATTTTATGCATATGTGTCTAACAAACAACCAATATGCAACATTACTACATTGAAATAAATCACACAAATTTTTATTGGTTAAATAAATAAGTAATACCAACATAGTCAAATTGCCATCCATATTTTTTTAACGATGATAAGGACACTACATTTCCACAACATAATGGACTTAACTAATTAGGTATAATATGTAGTTTCACTAATAATGTGCATAGAGGTTGGATGATTTTCGAAAGGATAAAAATGTAATATTTTTTCTATGCATGATGTATACCATCTCATTCACACTAATACCATCATTGAGTCATTAACTTGTAAAACTACATTGCCATGCCTGACGTTTGAGAAGACAATGTAATTTACAACATCTAACAACTACTAGTTTATCATTAATTTTGTAGAACATGCATTAAACTATCACATAATATTTGTTTCCCTTGTCACATTAGTTACCATTTATGCATGTTCATATGGAAGGGAACACCTTTTTCCTTTCTATTCTTATTATTGGCATAACAATGAATTTATATTTAATCAATCACTTTTAAATACAATGTTGTTATAGTGATCTAAATTCTTTGTAACATTCAAGAAGTTATAGTAATGCGTATGCATCGTTAAATAAATATCCACTTCCGTAGTCATCAAAGTTATTTTCATACTATTTTAATATGCATAAAAGCCTATACAAATATTTAGTCATACAAGAACACTAATTCACCATTAGTACTTGAGTGTTGATAATAAATATAGGTAATAATCTATTCAAACCCAAACTCAACAATGTATTGTCATCATTAGAACAATAACATGAAAATGAACTACCACTATCACATTGTTTATAAGTTTTAACAATAATATTTAATAAAAACTAAATTATGGATATTGCAATATACCTTCAAAGATAACTTTAATAGTTTGTTGAAAAATGACATACAATTTATTATTATTTTAGTTACCAAAAATGATGTCATGGAATGCTAATTCATAGGAGGTAGTGAAATATACTAAATAGTCAATTCTACCAACTATCACAAATCCAATCAGAATTCAAAGTAATTCCATAAAAATACAATATCGATCATTAGCCATTATAGACAAGGCCTACTGCATGACTCATTGTTTATTCTCAACATTTCAGGGGTTTCTCTTAATGTATTTTTAATTATGCTATTATCCACTCAAGGACAAGCCTTTCTACATTCTTTTATTAAGGCAATGCATACATTCATTTTTTTTCTTATAAGAAATGCATTGCAAATCTAAGAATTTTTCTTTTAATGCACCATTAAAAATTAAAATAGAAGTATGAATAAAATAATGGAAGTAAATCTTAATCCAAATTATCATTATTTACCTTGTGAGTGCCAGGGAATGTCCATAATTTAATATAATTATATCCAAACAAATTTTACACTGTTTTTTATCCACATAAAGACTCAAATACCATGAGTACAATTATCCTTCAAAGTAGTCATTAACATTATCATTCCTCAATGAAATAATTATCACCATCATGCTTCTTGCATTAAATGAAGTCTACTGCATACATTTCCATGTAATTTTGTGAGGATCATACCTGAGATTATTTCTAATAGCATCATGCCTCTACTCCTTCTCATTCTTACAGAACTCGAGGTGCCAATGATGCAACCTTTGCTCTAATACCACTTGTAACATCCCTCGGTAGACCTCGTGCAAAAATACATAAGATTAAATTTTGTATATAAAACTTTACCTACATATAGCATCCAATGAATAACTTATAACCTACTTAACTGATCATTAATGATATAATCACCAACATCAAGTTAGGTAGTTACAAAAATGGAATAACTATGTTTGAAAAATAATAATCATTAATGCAACTTGTTATCATAATGATTTCTGCTACAAATTTGCATCATTAACATTGTTCATTGAATTAAGCTTGTTAATTACACATTGAGTGATGTAAGTATTAATGTCATACAAAGTAGCATCATCATCAAGATAATAGCATAGGAAAATACATAAATGGTCGACATGCCATGGAAACCCTGAAGGGAAAAGAAAATAAAAATTTATTTTATTAAATGTTTCATGAGGGAGTTCACCCCTTACTCGATGGAAGCAAGGGTGTCCATCCCTTATCCATAGTTAAAATTTTACAAAAGAACATAATCTTTAATTCAAACATAATTAATTAGAGGCCAATACATTCAACATGATGTTATGTTTCTCAAACACCTTACCCCACATTTCTTGAGCACATTACCTTCGTGGCCTGGTTTTTTCCTACAATTAATTATCCCTTGTAAATTGCATTTGATGATCCTTCACTTTGCATGAATAATCAAAGAATCATAATGACCTCATTGCCTGTCGTAATGATAGATATCATTTAGCTTTTGGTTGTTGCAAAAAGGATAGATTAGAAACTATCAAACCATTCTTTGCATAAGTCATGATTCTTTCCTACAATTTCTATCATACGTAATAATAACTTCATTATTAGGTAAAATATCCATTTATGAAATCCCAAGTAATCAATCTCTACTAGTTAACACTAACAATAATCAATGTGTTATACATATTGTTTCACTTTCTTGCACATGCATGATAACATTAAAAATCATCCTTAATATATTGTTTTTACAAGCATCTCCAAGCGCAAGACTCCCTTGCACATGCATAAATAATATTAAGAGTTATATTTAATCTTTTAATTTTACATGCACCATCAAGTACAATATCATTCTAGATTGTACCAATGTAATAAAATTAGTTAATAACTGAAAATACAGCTAAAATCTTTTTATTTTTATTCTAATGCATTATACAAATGCGAATACTTGCAAATGCACATCTAATTTTTCATATTTACAATGCATTAGTAAATGCATACAGAAAAACACACATACTTATCTTACATTAAATAAATGTATAAACTGATCAAACATGCGTTCTTATTCGTATTTCACATACTTTTATTACATTCATATAATTATAAAAGCATCTTTGTTAATCCACATCACACATGCATTACATAAAATGCATAAAGAA
>APFE031723438.1:0-16069 GCA_000404065.3 Pinus taeda
TCTATTCCCTTGTTGACTTTGGAATGTTGAATATAACGCCTATGATTGAATATGGTTGAAAATGATGCTTTTATTTCTTTCCAAGAGAAACGATTAAGGTTGGTTGAATTGTTGGTTTGTGTAGGAATTTCACAAATCTAGTGCATAGGAAGGGAATCGATTTAGCTGGAGAATAGATGAGTATTTCAGTTATGACATACTGGAATTTTTTCCATTGTTGTAATTATCTAAAGAAAAAATTTTATTACAGAAGAATAATAAAATACACATAATGTTGTAGGTTCTCCCGAGAGTTGGTGTTCCCTGGGTATATCTTGTGTTATGTGTTGTCACATTTGTCTTATGATTTATCTTCCATTATGCATGTTACAAAGCTCAGTGTGTTTGTGATTTAAGTTTCCATGATATCAGTAGTTTATATCTCTTGGTTTTTTCCTCTAGAAAATTACAAATGAGTTCACCGAGTTTTAGCGAAATCTAACATGGTATGAGAGCTTAATTTTTTATTGAGGAACATGAACATATTTTATCTTCAAGAGAAAATTATGTGATTCAGAGGAAGCAAGTTATCACATCGATTTAGTTGTTAGGGTTTTGAGTAGTGTGCATTGAATCGACTAGTGTGATTTGTATTTAACAATGTAATTTGGCAGTATTGCATATCTGGGTCTCATATCTGAAGACCAATTTAATGATGCATCTAACTTTCATTTGTGGAATGTAAGGATAGAAGTGGACGAAAGGGTACAAGAAGGACCAGCTAGCAACATTTGCAGAGATTTTAAGTTTGATACAGCAACAACATTTACTAGAAAATGAGGGCATGACTCAGGAAGTGAGATTAGATAGTTGTGACATAGGTGCATGGGTGTTGGTGGCAATTCAGTTGAGCACAAGTAGGTGTGAAAGAGAAGTGGAGGAAGAGTGAGGGTTTTGGCAGATTGTAGACCTCAACATTTGAGAAGAATAAATCGAGTGATATTCAAGCATCTACAGCTAAATGCAAAGGTCCATTCACACGTGCATGTAGTAGAGAGAAAGTGTGCTTGCATGTGTGGATCAAATTGTTGGTTTGTGCAGGAATTTTGTAGATCCAATAGGCACGAAGGGAATCGATTTAGCTAAAGAGTGGATGAGTATTTTACTTCTTGTAAACTAGGAATTTTTGCCTTGTAATTCTTAGATGAAAATCCTTTGTGGTAGATTAGAATAATAGAATACACACAACGTTGCAGGTTTCCCGGAGTTGGGGTGTCCTAGGTATATCCTGTGTTTTTATGTATTGACGTCTTTGTCTTCTAATTTATCTTTTGTTGTGGATGTTAGAAAACTCAGTGCATGTGTGATTTAAGCTTCTAGAACATTTGTTGTTTATATTTCTAGATTTTTACCCTTGGAAAATTACAAATAAATTTATTGGGTATTAAGGAAATATAACACTTTTAAGTTTATTTATACTAACATTATTATTGTTAATGATATTAATATTAATAATAACAATATGATCCTTACATAAATATTATTATATTAAAAATATTAAGTGTATATGTGCGTGTTATAATTAATAAATTAGTAGTAATAACAGAACATTGTTAATCTTGTTATTAATATTAGTGATAATGATGATGGTTTGTTAGTATTAATTTCCTTCCTCATTACTTATATGTATTGATAACAATATCATCATCAACATTATGATTATTAATGTTAACACTATGACCTAAATGTTATAAATAATAGTAATATTAATAATACCACTAATATATTTAATAACATTAACAACAACATTATATAGTATAAAAACATTATTACATTAAAGTAAAATGAATTACTACATGTAATAATAACACGACAGGTTACATATAATAATATTATTACATTAATCATACCAATAGTGTGTTTATGTTATAATTAATGTATCATTGTTAATAACTTAGCATTGTTAATGCTAATAATAATTGTATTATTGGTAATATTAATGTCATTATTAAATGTTGTTAATAACATCAATACTAATAATAATTTTAATGTTATGCTTAACATTAATAACAAATTATTATAATAAAACCATCATAGATCCATCTTAAGTAGGGTTCTAGCATGAGCTTCGAGGGATCAAATTAGTTCACATGCAAACTTAGTTTAGAGTGCAAAAAATAATGTGTAAATTTTCATCGTTTAAATTTTATTTTTGAATGCTATAGAGATTACATTACTTAAACTTGTGATTCCCAAAAATCTTTGCTAGATTTTGACATACAAGCATATACCTAAAAAAGTATTAAACTTTAAAACGCATAGACCACCTCAAAAGTTTTATCCAAAAAAAACCTATCTTTTTCAATAAATTTATAAGATATTCATTATTTTTTAAAACAATATGTAAAATATTTTAAACATAACATGTGAAATGAGTGATTTTATTAGGCCATATTAAAATGGTTTTCTTGGTTATTAATATATTTTTAATTCATATTAAAATATTTTATTAGTAAACCACATTGGATATTCTGTTGTATACAACATTCAAATAATTTCTTTTAACACTTTTTTCTATATATAGTGATATATAAAGTTGATGTCAACAAAAATTAGTTAATGTAGATCTTCAAATAGTTTTTTTTTTAAATCATGTGTTAAAATATTTTTAAAAAGTGTAAGGTTTAAGCATCTTACTCACACATTTTTTTTTAATTCTAATTAGTTCACATGAAATTATATTCGTTCATATGGAAAACTAATTAAACACGGATAACATATACTTTTTTCCCTTTTATTATAGCTCACATTGTTTTTCTATTTAGAGAATATTTTATTTTCATTTTAAAAGGAACACACATTGACATAGTTACATATCGCCTTCACACTTGTTGTACAATGAGCCTCTCAGCTCAATAAGTGAATTATTAAGTTTACTAATATTTTTGTTTAATATTATTAATGTTGTTAATATTCTTAAATGTTTTAATAATATATTTGATTTATTAATGTAACATGATAAATTTATTAATATTACTAATGGTATTATTAGAAGTGTTTTATTAATATTATATTTTTAACAATATTGTTTTTTTTTTGTAGGCAAGTAGGAAACATTATATTACCAAAAATATTTTACATAGAGTACATTGTGAGAAGAACTCTAAAGGTATAGTTGAGATGAGGAGAATTATGCAAAGTGCTAATTCTCGATTGAAAAGAGATAGCGATCCATCATCTCTTGTGAAATGGAAACCAGTTGGTCCTTTAGTATGAGCAAATATATGGTTGGAATCATGGGCCATACAAAAATGTAGATAGGACATATAAAACTAAACAAAGACCCTGCAAAAAGGATACCTACTAGTGTGACCATAGAAACTTAAACAACATAATAATCTAAAGAAATACTTTTTCAAATAAAGCATATTGGGAGACCTCATCAATGTGTTTGCTTCCCTCTGGAACTGTTTGGTGTTTTTGTGCTTTGTTGTGGTCTTCTTCGCCTACTCCAACATTTCTAGGTGTACCGTTTTATACGTTTTCTTCGATGATAAAGCAGCGATAGGAAATGGTCTCTTCCTCAAAAGGTTCTGCTTTAGTGGTGCGGTTTACACTTGTGGGAGAGTTCAACTAATTACGAGCCTTTTATTGAGGTTTTTTGCTGGGAAATGATCCTTGGACAACAATGCCTTTTCCTTTCACTTTTTACACTAGAGGATAAGCGAGAGGAGGGGAGCCAGGTTGGTGTGAGGAATTAAATCAACAGAGATTTTGATGGAGTTAGTGGTTGCCAAAGTTAGAGGAACATGAGGGAAATCAATGCCTATAGCCCTCGGTAGATTACATAGTGCCAGATGGGAATTGTTGAATTAAATACCCACCTATTCCATACTTCGTTCTACTTTTCCCTCGCGCCCTCCAAGGTTTGAAGATGGTGCACTAAAAAAATTTGAACTTCCCAATGACCATCACCTAAACATCTACACTGAGCCTCCATGGAAGCCACCATGATGCATATGTAGGCTAGTATATCGGGGTCAAACAATTCTACATTTTCATCGTGCTAGGCAGAGTGGGGTGAACTCCCTCATCCTCGGCCTTCACGTCTCTCTACCCCTTTCTGTAACCATATTTCATATATGAGAGTCATTGAATCGAAAGCGTTGGCTTCTGATATTTTTGTAAGAGAAAACAATGTTTTCACTGCTTTTGTTAACACCTACCTCCTGGAAGATGGAATGGAGGAGGAAATAAAGGGACTGAGACATACGAATTAATGGGATCATGAGATCCAATTTAAGTATATCAAGATGATTTCGAGGGGAATGTTCCACAGAACCTAAATTAATTGAGACATATCTCACTTGGAGGAATTGTTCGGTGCATGGCTACAACATCATCACTTTATTGATTACAGGCGTGATTGTTGTCTTGCAAGACCTAACAAAAGTCATAAACCAAAATAGCATCCCAATCAAGGAGTTACAAATATTATTAATGTTTTCTTTGTAAGCTTCGCAGGACTACGTCTTCATCATTACCAATATATCATCCTAATTGAGCCAGGGGATTAAACTATTAACTTCACATCAAAGAGTGCCTTAACATAGCATCAAATTTCCGTCTATCCAAAACTCATGAACAATAATATTATTAACATTAATACCAATAAAATTACTTATATTATTAATAATATAACTAAATACTAAAAATAATTTTGTAATATTAAAATAAAAAATAATAATACAACAATAATATTATATCAACTTTATTTTAATATTAACAATTATTTTAAACCTAAAATAAATAATACATCAAATAAAATCTTAATATTTTACCATTTAGTAGTTAAAACCTAAACCTTGATGCAAGAAAACCCTCATAGTTATGTTCACTTCTTCAACAACGAACTGCATAAGTGATCCACCAAATAACCACATTTAACCACTTAAAACCTTGATGCAGGGAAAACCGCTAATGGTAGCATTTCTCTGCATTTCTTCAACAATGAAACCTCTAAAGGCAGCCAACAAAGAACCGCATTTAATCATAACCACATTTAATGATTTTTATTGCCTTTATCCATGCCCATGCCTGACCACTAACCTTTGTAGAGGAAGATGCGAATCAAAGACGTTTGATAAGGCAAAGTTGGAAGAAAAAAGGTTGAATACAACTACTGGAAAACACAGAAGAGTCAAAGAGACAGAAAATGGAAGAATTTTTTTGAAATAGAGTAAGAATAATCCAAAAGTTGAATACAACTACGGAAAAACGTAGAAGAGTCAAAGAGACAAAAGATGGGAAGCAAATTGTTGAAATAAAGTAAGAATAAATCTTAGAACTTGCGAGTTGCTCAAGCACTTCTATTTGGGCATTTCAAGCATGGTAGCACAAACAACTGCTCATAATGTAATTACCTATAAAAAAATAACACTTATATATAACCTTAAGAGGAAATGTTACGAAATATTAGAATTTTTAATATTAAAAGATATCTCATTTAATTTTTTATATAAATTTTATATATGTTATTTTAAAAATATAAAATAAAAATTAAGAAAATTTCTTCAACATGAGAATTTTATATATATTTAATATTTAAGATTATAATTATTTATTTTTTCAAATATAAAAATTTATCAAAACATATTAAAAAATTTATATGTTTATAAATTGTACTTATTTGTATTGAAATCTAAATCTCTATGAATTGTGTTTCTTTAGCAAGTTGTTTTTCCGAGATTTAAGTGTGTATTGATTTTTGAAAGGACAAAATGAAGAAATTAAATTTAAGAGAAAAGAAGCTGCAATAGTGAAATTCAACAACCCTCATTAAATGTACAAGTAAGCTTCAACATTAATTATTACATATCAAGAATATTGTCAATCAATTCAACAACCCATGTCAAATCCATAAGCAAGCTTCAACATTACTTATTTCTTATCAAGAATATAGTCAATGAAGTAAGCACATACGATTATCAACTAAGTTATTTGTTATGGAATATGATTACAAAGGAACGGGCTCTAGTTCTTAGTTTATTGCTAGCTACATTGTACACATCTTGATATTTGTAGTCTTGAGCTCTAGTGATGGCAAAAAGCAAGCTTCTTGGATGAGTGGTGAAGGTTTATTTTTTTTGATTAAGTGATAAGTGGTTAGTGAGTTTATTAGAGTACTAATTATACTTATTGTCTTATCCAAATAATTTGGTTTAATTCCTTGCTTATAGTCATGTCCAGGTTGATGTAATTCCCTATTTCCCATTGTGGGTGATTTGCAAGCCAATTATATTTCACAACTTATTTTATGTGCAACATCAAAAATCAAATTATTCTAAAAGCTTAGGCTCTTAGGCTAGCACATTATTTAAAATGAAACAAATCCATGGGATGGATTAGAAAGGAGAGATAATTTCTAGAAAATCATCCTCTCTTAAGTTAAAAAAATGACACAATTGTTAAAAAAAAGAAAAATAAGAGTGACACAAAACCTTAATAATAGCAGAATATGAAATCATTCAATTGTTGTTATAAAATCCCAAAATTAACGAGAATTATTTCATTGTTGTCACCATAATCATTCCATTGGTATCATTGGATCTTACCTAAAGTTTCACCACTTAGCAGAAGTTCCACCACTCTTAGTCCCAAGCAGAAGCTCTTCCCAAACCCTTGCCTTAGATGCTAAAGTTACCCGGGCTAAAAACCCTAATATTCTCCCCCCAAATCTTACTCCAAGAAGCCAAACATCTCAAGGAAGAATTGAAGAATTGCAGTTGAAATAGATTAGTGAATTAAGGGCTTTGATGATGGGGCATAAATGGGGTATCAGATTTTTTGGATTTTTTTATTCCAAGAGTGGAGGAGAATGAGAATGAAAATGAGAAGGCATTTCAGTAGTCCACATTCATAACAGCTAAGCCACTTGTCATGGGGAAGTGGGGAATGCAAATGAACATCTAGGCATTTGATAAATGGCCAAGCATTTTATAAAGCCATTTGCAAAATCAAGTTTTGAAGATATGTACTTTTTATAAAGTATTTTTTTTAAAGTAGTGGAATCTAATTTTCATCATTATACATGTATATTCAATTATAAAAGACACATTCGGTTTTTAATTATAAGTGCATTTAGATACACAAGAAAAACTATTTTTCTAAAGTCGAAGGATATTAAGCGGTATCTTTCATTCCCAATGGTATAATTAGGTTGACTAGTATGTTAAATCACTCTTTTAAGCTATGACAATTTTGCAGGTATGGAATTGGAATTGAGGTGTTGGTGGACTAACAATCACCATACAAATAGTAATAACAATAACAGCATCACAATACTATTAAGTATTTACGTAAAAATGCTTATTGGGATCATAAAGAGATACAATGAAGGAATAAAGCTGAAGCCAGTGTCAACATGACGGATGACTTTTTCAGCGAAAGAATGAAAACCGTTTTAAAGCATAGGTACGGGGCGCAGGTGGCTAGAAATGGTGATCTTTTACTTCCTTTTCGGCTGCCTTTTTTTTGTGATGCTCGTGGAAGGCATAGCCCCCAGCTCCCACTGCAGCTGTTGCTGCAATCTCCTCCTCAATCTTGTGCCTGTGCGCGTTCTCTGGATCCTTCTTTGCTTTATGTTTTTCGTACTGCATACCCAATGAGAGAATTAGTAATCCTATAATTGTATACGTAAACTCTATAAAGCTGATTTAGTTTATCAATTTACTAAAAATATTGTGTTTTTTTAAGAGTTTTTTCATAAGAGGGATAAGTTTTGGGGATTGGGGATTTTAACTATGGTAAAACAAAGAAAATTTGGGAAATAAACTTGAGGTGAAGTTTCTAAGATTTATAAGTCATTAGTAGAGTCTTGAGTTATCTCATGGGATTTTATGGGATTTTTAAAAGGGATATTCATATTTTAACTGAAATATTATTGCTCATATAATTGTATAGTGGTGATTGCTCTCAAGGCCTTAGAAATTACTATGGGAAGAACATAAAGTCTTTTGGTCCTAGATGAGGTTCCAATAGACCATGAGTGAGAAATAAAATTGCAAAATACAAAACATGCCTTATATAAAAATTCGTTACGGGATATGAGTTCCAATATGAGCTTCTATGCACTTAGGATGTGCTTCAAAGGATGATCGAGGGATAAGCTAAGCTAATTATCTTCTAAATTGATATTATTTTATTAACGAGCTAATGTAATTATCTCTTAAATTGATATTCTTTATTTAACTAACTATGTGTGAGCCCATTAACAATATATTTAACCATTTAAAGTGAATCTTTATATGCAAATGAGATATAATGTTATGATTTTTCCTTCCTTGTCAAGTTCTTGTAATCTTCTGCAAATTTTGAATGAGTTCTCACTCCTTTGGGAATATGGATATATGTAAGGGCTGATGTTTGGAGGAACACTTGCTGGAATCAAATGAATAGCATGATCATGATCACGAATAGGTGGGAGGCCTTTGAGAGTCTCAAATACCTTGGAATGATTGTCCAAAACGTTTTGGAGATATGGAGAAATACATGATTTCTATGTGGGATCCTCTAGTAAACATAATTGTGCAATTACACCCCATTGTTCTTTATTTAGAAGCTTTGTCATGTTGTTAGAGTTGATTATCTTTCCAGGTTTTCCTTCGATACCTCTCAATTCAACTTTCTTTCCTTCCCAAAAAAATTTCAAGAAAAGTTCCTGAAAATTAAAAGTTATTGTAACCAAAGATTGTAGCCATTGGACTCCTAATAAAACATCAGTACCACCCATTGGAATGGAAAGCATTGGGCTACTGAATACATATTCTCCCATGGATGGCTTGATATTATGGCACTTTCCAAAGCAATTTATTCTTCCTCCACTTGCAACCATCAATTGACACTATGGTGCTAGATATAGGAAGCAATTCAATTCATTGGCTAACTTACAATCAATAAAATTATGGGTACTGCCCGAGTCAATAATGTTGAAGCTTTCTTATGGAGAAGTTAACCAACTGCTCCACTTCTCAAGCCCTAGCCATAAATGCTAGAGTTTCCAATGCTAGAAACCTTAGCGTTCTCCACCCAAATCTAAAATCATGCTCCAAGAACCTGAATATGCGAAAGAGGAATTGAATTTGAAACAGAGTAATGAATTCAGGGCTTTGATGAAGGGGCATGAATGGGTTTTCATTTTTTTTGGATTTGTTTATGCTACCAAGGGATGAGAATGCTAATATGAGTGTGTTTTGGAAGTCGAGGAACCACGCTAATAACCATGACGCCAGGATGAGTAGAGGTGAACGAGAATAGGTGTTTCGTAATTCTCATTAATTGTTAATCATGGTAAGTCTTTATAAAAATATAGTATAGTAAACAATACCATTTATTAAAAAACTACCATATTAAATACATAAATGCAACAAAACATTAAGGTGGATGAATAAAGAAAATCTTTTCTTTCATCAAGGAGACTAACAAAGGTGGAACCCTAGGTAGTTACTCTACTACACATTATAGTGAAGAGTGTGAATGAACTACCATGGGGAAATGAGGAATGTGCATCAACTTATAGGCATTTGATAAATGGCCAAACATTTCATAACCGTATGCACCTTTTTCAATGTGAGGTTACAAAGATGTGTACCTTTTACAAGGTATTTTTTCAATGTATGTAAATCTAATTTTCATTAATCTACATTATACTTAGTTAATATTTAATTTAAACATTGCTTAAGCATAATATTTAGATATACAAGGAAGTTATTATTTGAAAATCCCTGAATCCATCTATAGGACATTACGAGAATATGTCAACATCTTTCAATACCAATCATATAATTGGAATCTATAATTAAGAAAAGGATTAATGTGTGAATTTCCAATAGAGTGTCCATCATTATTTATTTTTCTTATAATTAATAATTAAATAGAGAAGAAATTTGGAAAATTATTAGAATGTTGTTATATAATAATAGATAAAGTTGTAATTTTTAAAACTTAAATAATTAACTTTTATATTTTAAATTTTGTTTCAAAAACTTCTCTTTAATTAAAATCATACAGTTTCAATAATTCAAAATTACATTTTTCATATAATTATTTACCAGAATTTAAATAAAATTAATAAAAAATATTAACACGCAATCAAAGCTAGAAATTTTATGGTACATTGATTTTCAACACACATTAAATGATAAAATGACAATTTGAAAAATACGATTCTAATTACGCCTTATTTTGAAATTCCAATAAATTGTAGTTACAAATGTCTGACCTTATATAGTACATATGTAAAAAAATGATGCAAAGCTCACAAAAACTCCATTGTCGTGGTGTAAAAAATTTAAATACAATACCGAAAGGTAGCTTAACTACTATGTTAAATCACTCATTTAAGCTATGACCAGTGACTCAAGGGAATTATTCCCAATGCCATGGCTGAAGAACACTTTTGTAGGTCTAGAATTGTTTTCAATTATCTATACTCACATAAACACAAATCGTTATTTAGCTTACATATTAAATTTAATGACTATATTAACGTCTATTCCCTTGTTGACTTTCGAATGTTGAATATAACGCCTATGATTGAATATGGTTGAAAATGATGCTTTTATTTCTTTCCAAGAGAAACGATTAAGGTTGGTTGAATTGTTGGTTTGTGTAGGAATTTCACAAATCTAGTGCATAGGAAGGGAATCGATTTAGCTGGAGAATAGATGAGTATTTCAATTATGACATACTAGAAATTTTTCCCTTGTTGTAATTATCTAAAGAAAAAATTTTATTACAGAAGAATAATAAAATACACATAATGTTGCAGGTTCTCCCGAGAGTTGGTGTTCCCTGGGTATATCTTGTGTTATGTGTTGTCACATTTGTCTTATGATTTATCTTCCATTATGCATGTTACAAAGCTCAGTGTGTTTGTGATTTAAGTTTCCATGATATCAGTAGTTTATATCTCTTGGTTTTTTCCTCTAGAAAATTACAAATGAGTTCACCGAGTTTTAGCGAAATCTAACATGGTATGAGACCTTAGCTTTTGATTGAGGAACATGAACATATTTTATCTCCAAGAGAAAATTATGTGATTCAAAGGAAGCAAGTTATCACATCGATTTAGTTGTTAGGGTTTTGAGTAGTGTGCATTAAATCGACTAGTGTGATTTGTATTTAACAATGTAATTTGGCAGTATTGAATATCTGGGTCTCATATCTGAAGACCAATTTAATGATGCATCTAACTTTCATTTGTGGAATGAAAGGATAGAAGTGGACGAAAGGGTACAAGAAGGACCACCTAGCAACATTTGCAGAGATTTTAAGTTTGATACAACAACAACATTTACTAGAAAATGAGGGCATGACTCAGGAAGTGAGATTAGATAGTTGCGACATAGGTGCATGGGAGTTGGTGGCAATTCAGTTGAGCACAAGTAGGTGTGAAAGAGAAGCGAAGGAAGAGTGAGGGTTTTGGTAGATTGTAGACCTCAACATTTGAGAAGAATAAATCGAGTGATATTCAAGCATCTACAGCTAAATGCAAAGGTCCATTCACACGTGCATGTAGGAGAGAGAAAGTGTGCTTGCATGTGTGGATCAAATTGTTGGTTTGTGCAGGAAATTTGTAGATCTAATAGGCATGAAGGGAATCGATTTAGCTAAAGAGTGGATGAGTATTTTACTTCTTGTAAACTAGGAATTTTTGCCTTGTAATTCTTAGATGAAAATCCTTTGTGGTAGATTAGAATAATAGAATACACACAACGTTGCAGGTTTCCCGGAGTTGGGGTGTCCTAGGTATATCTTGTGTTTTTATGTATTGACGTCTTTGCCTTCTAATTTATCTTTTGTTGTGGATGTTAGAAAACTCAGTGCATGTGTGATTTAAGCTTCTAGAACATTTGTTGTTTATATTTCTAGATTTTTACCCTTGGAAAATTACAAATAAATTTATTGAGTATTAAGGAAATATAACACTTTTAAGTTTATTTGTACTAACATTATTATTGTTAATGATATTAACATTAATAATAACATTATGATCCTTACATAAATATTATTATATTAAAAATATTAAGTGTATATGTGTGTGTTATAATTAATAAATAGATATTAATAATAGAACATTGTTAATCTTATTATTAATATTAGTGATAATGATGATGGTTTGTTAGTATTAATTTCCTTCCTCATTACTTATATGTATTGATAACAATATCATCATCAACATTATGATTATTAATGTTAACACTATGACCTAAATGTTATAAATAATAGTAATATTAATAATACCACTAATATATTTAATAACATTAACAACAACATTATATAGTATAAAAACATTATTACATTAAAGTAAAATGAATTACTAGATGTAATAATAACATGACAGGTTACATATAATAATATTATTACATTAATCATATCAATAGTGTATTTATGTTATAATTAATATATCATTGTTAATAACTTAGCATTGTTAATGCTAATAATAATTGTATTATTGGTAATATTAATGTCATTATTAAATGTTGTTAATAACATCAATACTAATAATAATTTTAATGTTATGCTTAACATTAATAAAAAATTATTATAATAAAACCAGCATAGATCCATCTTAAGTAGGGTTCTAGCATGAGCTTCGAGGGATCAAATTAGTTCACATGCAAACTTAGTTTAGAGTGCAAAAAATAATGTGTAAATTTTCATTCTTTAAATTTTATTTTTGAATGCTATAGAGATTACATTACTTAAACTTGTGATTCCCAAAAATCTTTGTTAGATTTTGACATACAAGCATATGCCTAAAAAAGTGTTAAACTTTAAAACGCATAGACCACCTCAAAAGTTTTAACCAAAAAAAACCTATCTTTTTCAATAAATTTATAAGATATTCATTATTTTTTAAAACAATATGTAAAATATTTTAAACATAACATGTGAAATGAGTGATTTTATTAGGCCATATTAAAATGGTTTTCTTGGTTATTAATATATTTTTAATTCATATTAAAATATTTTATTAGTAAACCACATTGGATATTCTGTTGTATACAACATTCAAATAATTTCTTTTTACACTTTTTTCTATATATAGTGATATATAAAGTTGATGTCAACAAAAATTAGTTAATGTAGATCTTCAAATAGTTTTTTTTTTAAATCATGTGTTAAAATATTTTTAAAAAGTGTAAGGTTTAAGCATCTTACTCACATTTTTTTTTAATTCTAATTAGTTCACATGAAATTATATTCGTTCATATGGAAAACTAATTAAACACGGATAACATATACTTTTTTCCCTTTATTTATAGCTCACATTGTTTTTCTATTTAGAGAATATTTTATTTTCATTTTAAAAGGAACACACATTGACATAGTTACATATCGCCTTCACACTTGTTGTACAATGAGCCTCTCGGCTCAATAAGTGAATTATTAAGTTTACTAATATTTTTGTTGAATATTATTAATGTTGTTAATATTCTTAAATGTTTTAATAATATATTTGATTTATTAATGTAACATGATAAATTTATTAATATTACTAATGGTATTATTAGAAGTGTTTTATTAATATTATATTTTTAACAATATTGTTTTTTTTTTTGTAGGCAAGTAGGAAACATTATATTACCAAAAATATTTTACATAGAGTACATTGTGAGAAGAACTCTAAAGGTATAGTTGAGATGAGGAGAATTATGCAAAGTGCTAATTCTCGATTGAAAAGAGATAGCGATCCATCATCTCTTGTGAAATGGAAACCAGTTGGTCCTTTAGTATGAGCAAATATATGGTTGGAATCATGGGCCATACAAAAATGTAGATAGGACATATAAAACTAAACAAAGACCCTGCAAAAAGGATACCTACTAGTGTGACCATAGAAACTTAAACAACATAATAATCTAAAGAAATACTTTTTCAAATAAAGCATATTGGGAGACCTCATCAATGTGTTTGCTTCCCTCTGGAACTGTTTGGTGTTTTTGTGCTTTGTTGTGGTCTTCTTCACCTACTCCAACATTTCTAGGTGTACAGTTTTATATTTTTTCTTCGATGATAAAGCAGCGATAGGAAATTGTCTCTTCCTCAAAAGGTGTTGCTTTAGTGGTGCGGTTTACACTTGTGGGCGAGTTCAACTAGTTACCAGCCTTTTATTGAGGTTTTTTGCTGGGAAATGATCTTCAGACAACAATGCCTTTTCCTTTCACTTTTGCCACTAGAGGATAAGGGAGAGGAGGGGAGCCAGGTTGGTGTGAGGAATTAAATCAACAGAGATTTTGATGGAGTTAGTGGTTGCCAAAGTTAGAGGAACATGAGGTAAATCAATGCCTATAGCCCTCGGTAGCTTGCATAGTGCCAGATGGGTATTGTTGAATTAAATACCCACCTATTCCATCCTTTGTTCTACTTTTCCCTCGCGCCCTCCAAGGTTTGAAGATGGTGCACTAAAAAAATTTGAACTTCCCAATGACCATCACCTAAACATCTACACTCAGCCTCCATGGAAGCCACCACGATGCATATGTAGGCTAGTATATCGGGGTCAAACAATTCTACATTTTCATCGTGCTAGGCAGAGTGGGGTGAACTCCCTCATCTTCGGCCTTCACGTCTCTCTACCCCTTTCTGTAACCATATTTCATATATGAGAGTCATTGAATCGAAAGCGTTGGCTTATGATATTTTTGTAAGAGAAAACAACGTTTTCACTGCTTTTGTTAACACCTACCTCCTGGAAGATGGAATGGAGGAGGAAATAAAGGGACTGAGACATATGAATTAATGGGATCATGAGATCCAATTTAAGTATATCAAGATGATTTCGAGGGGAATGTTCCACAGAACCTAAATTAATTGAGACATATCTCACTTGGAGGAATTGTTCGATGCATGACTACAACCTCATCACTTTATTGATTACAGGCGTGATTGTTGTCTGGCAAGACCTAACAAAAGTCATAAACCAAAATAGCATCCCAATCAAGGAGTTACAAATATTATTATCAATAATATTATTAATGTTTTCTTTGTAAGCTTGGCAAGACTACATCTTCATCATTACCATTATATCATCCTAATTGAGCCAGGGGATTAAACTATTAACTTCACATCAAAGAGTGCCTTAACATAGCACCAAATTTCCATCTATCCAAAACTCATGAATAATAATATTATTGACATTAATACCGATAACATTACTTATATTATTAATAATATAACTAAATACTAAAATTAATTTTGTAATATTAAAATAAAAATTAATAATACAACAATAATATTATATCAACTTTATTTTAATATTAACAATTATTTTAAACCTAAAATAAATAATACATCAAATAAAATCTTAATATTTTACCATTTAGCAGTTAAAACCTAAACCTTGATGCAAGAAAACATTCATAGTTATTTTCACTTCTTCAACAACAAACTGCATAAGGGAGCCACCAAATAACCACATTTAACCACTTAAAACCTTTATGCAGGGAAAACTGCTAATGGTAGCATTTCTCTGCATTTATTCAACAATGAAACCTCTAAAGGCAGCCAACAAAGAACCGCATTTAATCATAACCACATTTAATGATTTTTATTGCCTTTATCCATGCCCATGCCTAACCACTAACCTTTGTAGAGGAACATGTGAATCAAAGACGTTTGATAGGGCAAAGTTGGAATAAAAAAGGTTGAATACAACTACTGAAAAACACAGAAGAGTCAAAGAGACAGAAACTGGAAGAAAATTTTTGAAATAGAGTAAGAATAATCCAAAATTTGAATACAACTACGGAAAAACGCAGAAGAGTCAAAGAGACAGAAACTGGAAGAAAATTTTTGAAATAGAGTAAGAATAATCCAAAATTTGAATACAACTACGGAAAAACGCAGAAGAGTCAAAGAGACAGAAACTGGAAGAAAATTTTTGAAATAGAGTAAGAATAATCCAAAATTTGAATACAACTATGGAAAAACGCAGAAGAGTCAAAGAGACAAAAGATGGAAGCAAATTGTTGAAATAAAGTAAGAATAAAGCTTAGAACTTGCGAGTTGCTCAAGTACTTCTATT
>APFE031723446.1:0-12334 GCA_000404065.3 Pinus taeda
ATAAAAGTTGAAAATGACAAATTGCTAATACTTGTTGTGTATGTAGATGACATTATTTTGGCAGCAATGAAGAAGAGATGAGTCAAAGCTTTGCCTTGATCATGCAGAAAGAATTTGAAATGTCCTTGCTGGGAGAACTGACATATTTCCTTGGTTTGCAAATCCAACAAAAGGAAGGAGGAATCTTTTTATCTCAAACCAAGTATCTCAAACAGATCTTGAAGAAATATGGCATGGAAGATGCAAAACCATATGTACACCCATGGTCACAGGATGTAGCCTCAGTGCAAATGATGAATCTGCAGCAAGTACATTAACCAACCTACAGATCTATGATCGGAAGTCTACTTTATTTGACAGGTACCCGACCGGACATCATGCATGCAGTAGGAATAGTTGGTAGATTTCAGGCAAATCCAAAGGAGACTCATCTTCAGGCAGTAAAGAGAAATTTCAAATATCTTCAAGGGACACAAAATTATGGCTTATGGTATCCTAGAGATACAGATCTCACACTTCATGCTTATACAGATGCAGATTGGGCCGGAAGCGTGGATGACAGAAGAGCACAAGTGGTGGAGCATTCTTTATGGGTTCCAGATTAGTATCTTGGTTCAGCAAGAAATAGAGTTCGATTGTTATCTACAGCTAAAGCGGAATATGTGGCGGCTGCATCTTGCTGCACTCAACTCCTTTGGATGTTGCAAACCTTGCAGGATTTCCAGATCACTTGTACACCACCTATCTCCATCTTATGTGATAATACAAGTGCAATCAGCATTTCAAAGAACACAGTCATGCATTCAAAGACCAAGCACATACCAATCAAGTTCACTTTCTCTGGGAACAAGTGTTGGAACAAAAGGTCAAATTGGAGTATGTTCCTTCTAAGGAACAAGTTGCTGATATTCTCACCAAACCACTGTCTAGGGAAAATTTTGAATATCTCAGACAAAAGTTGGGAGTAGTTGATACATCATCTTGCTGTTAAATTTGTCTGTTTCAGAGAAAAAGGGGTGTACGCCAGTTTTCTGAGGAGGATCTGCGTACATACATAGGTTGGTGCAGAGAAAGTAGCATATATGGAGGTTTGATGGATATTAGAAGGGACAGGCTCTGGTTGGAATTTGTTTGATATGGGTCTGAAAGAGACCATCTAGCACTGGTTCAGGGGGAGCAGATAAACTTCTAATGATGCATTGTTGGCATTATCTTAGATTCTTGTGGTTCTTGTTCACAGCTGTTGTTAGCGGAACACGCGTAGAGGGAGAAGAGAAAGAAATCATGGTTGCTGATCTGAATGGTGATTGACAGATGCTGCTGCTTGGTGACTTTCATAAGTCTTGCTCTACATATTTCGTCTCTATGTCATGTATCTCTTTTATGGTGTCATGGTCATGTAACGGCCTATTTTTTGGTTTCCTCACTATGCCTGGGATGAAGATACAATGTACTTGGTTGTCATATGTAATTTTCTGATGTATCCCCACTTGGTTGGGTGGATGATCCCCACATGGTTGGGTTAAGGATGTATGCATTGAGTCTTTTGGTGATAGGAAGGTCTTTTATGATGTATATGTCATGGTTCGTAGATCTTGCCTACAGTCAGGGGAAGCATGGTCAGCACAACACGACAAAGATTTCAGTATGTACTCAGGGGGAGCACAACCCTTTACCCTTGATGACAAAGGGGGAGAATGAAAGAGGATCTTGGTGTTGCCATCAAGTCCAAAGGGGGAGATTGTTGGCATTATGGCATAGGTTTGATGCTATGGCTCTGGTGTTTTCCTTGATGGCTACTCAACTTGGTGACAGATCTCAGTTTAGGCACTCACAAAGAAGAAAAAGACATATACGCAGGTTCATCTAGATGAAGATGCGTATACACGCGGGTTATACATTACTAAAGCGCGTATATGTTGGGGAACTTACTCTTGGTCCATGGTAGTTAGTCCTTGGGATTTGAACCTATGGTTTTGGACCATGGCGTCTCGTCAAATGTGTTGATCCCTAGTTTTGGGTTCATGGTATTGAAATGTTATGGTTTTGGACCATGGTATTGTGGAAGGCCTAAGACTATAAAAGAGGAAGGAGATCTTGTGGCAAAGCATCATCTGAATTATTATTGAATATCTCAAAAAGCAGTAGATCTGGAATACTGGTAATTGGGTGATGGTACAGATCTGGATCTGATTGAAGGAGGAACCTTAGTGCAAAAAGAAGGATAAGTTCTATTGATGGGTCTTAATCTTTAACCTTTAATGATAATATCCTTGTATGATTTTGGTTTGTTATATGTGGCGCTTGCTTGATCTATAACACTGATAATCTCGGTTAATTAGCGTCCTGAATATCTGAAAGAGCGAATTATCTTTTATAGATTTGTACGCAGGTTCAGTGAAGCTAAAGCGCGTATACATGCTAGTTCAGTAAATGGAAATCGCGTATACGCAGTTTGTTCCAAACACAGAAGCGTATGCACGCATGCATGAACATCCAGTCTGAAAATTTATGAAATGTGGTCCCTGGAAGAAAGAGGAGGTGTTAGCCTTCTGTAGGCCAGCACCTACGTACTGGTATCTTCGCTAATGCAAGAACTAAAGGGGGTTGTAGCTTCCTTCCAGGAGAAACTGGTGAACGAGAGAGGGTTGTAGCTCTCTACAGGTTGCAGCCTGCGTACTGGTAAAGGACTGCACCAGTACATTGTAAAAGGAGTTTTCTAATTTAAAATAAGATAGAGATGAATTGTAGTAGGTGGTTTTCACCCACATCGGGTTTCCACCTTATATCTTGTGTTCTTGTGTGTGATTTTCTTTCTGCTCTATTTTACTGTCTCTGATTACTGGTTATTTGATTCTGCATCACAGATTAACAATCATCATTAGAAAGATAAAGTAAATTAAAAGTTTGCTTTGTATATGCGGTTTTTCTTCTGCATAGTTGCGTATATATGCGGGTTTAACTAACTGAAGTAGCGTATAATTATTCACCCGCCCTCTCAATATTATTTCCAACAAGCAGATTATTAGGTGATGGTGTGCAAGTATCAAATATCTAATGAAATGTGAGATCTAATATGCAGGTTATTGGCTTAAGGTGTTCTGCTCGATCTGAAGCAAGGATGAACCTTAACGTTTGATGAAGGACAGTATCTAATGATGTATTAGGATCTTAAGGGTTGAAGTGAATTATCTTTATGTGGTTTGATCATGTATCTGAATAACTGGCACATGTTGTAGTCTGTAAATATGATGATGTGGGTATGACTGAAGTCTGGAATAGTTGTAATATTTAAATCATCATTTACAGATCTGTACATAGGTTCACTTTAGAAAAGGAGCATATACACGTTGGTTCTTCATATCAAAGTGACGTATACACCATAAATTTGATTTACGAATCTATACAGTAGTTCACTTTGAGGGAAGTGCGTAGGCATGCAGGTCCAACAAATGGAAGTAGTGTATACCTTATAGAATATGTTTTAGTTTCTTCTGTTTGCTGATGCAGTCTTGTGGGTTCTCGATTGGGTTCTGGTTACTGTATTCTCGTGACAACATTCTAAATGATTATATGATGGGTTGTCAAAGTGATTAATTGATTCAGGTCTAGTTGGTTCAAAAGGAGATTGCTTGATGCATATATATTTGATGATTGAATGATGTTGTTGATGGATCCAGTCTGAAAATTTATGAAATGTGGTCCGTGATAGAAAAATAATGTTGTAGCCTTCTGTAGGTCAGCACCTATGAATTAGTAAACATATCAGCTACTACAAGAGCTAGGCGGTTGTAGCTCCCTTCTAGTAGAAGCTAGAGAATGAGAGAAGGTTGTATCCTTTTGCAGGTAGAAGCCTGCATACTAGTATAAGATTGCACCAATACAAAAAAATTGTAATCCGAATTTTCTTATTATTAAAAGAAGAGAGAGATGACATCGACAAGTGGCTTTTACCCACATTGGGTTTCCACCTTATATCTTAGTGTTCTTGTGTGTTGCTTATGTGTGATGTTTTATTCTGCTTTTATTGCACTCTCTAGTGAATTCTTGATATACTGATCAAAGTTCAATACATGATAATTTGGGTAAATCTAAAGATCTTTGCATATATGCTAGTTGCATTAAGCATAGTTGCGTATACACGCTAGTTCACTAAGCTCAAGTAGCATATACAAATAAGTTTTGAAAATTAAATTATTGATCTGATAACACTGATTCACCCCCCCCCCTCTCAGTATTATTTCCAACAGGAGGGGGACACATGGTACCACTGGGTTGGACAAGAAGTGAGAGGGAGAGGTAATTGAATCTGTTAATATTGCACTCACCTACTGACATCAATGATGTGTTTGCATGCTTGTTGGCATGCATGGTCCCGAGTCTCCAACCGGGTGATTGGATGGGGTCAGGAGTGGAGTTCAACGACCTAAGTTCATCTTGGTCATTAATCGACCGCATCCAACTGGTTGACTTTGGCCTTCAAGGGGCTAGCATCAACTTATCTTCCATGCTAGTTACCTTACCAAAATGTCTCTGAGATGAGGTGGCTTTGGGATAGATGATGGTTCGCCTAATCCATACTCTTTCATTGAATCATCACATACAAAATGGGTTGAGTGAATTACATTTTTCATTTACCTTCTTTTTCTCTTTTCTTGTCTTTTTTACATCATCTCCTACCCCCACTTTAAAATTGTTTCTGATATTTGGGCTTGTAGACGAAAATATTCTACAAATAAAATCATTTTAAGGAACCATGTAGATCACAACGATTTATTCTATATACGAGTTCATGTTTCCATTGGAAGACTCAGATTATGGTACTATTTCATATACTACTATGTCAATGTAATATTTTATTTTCTTTGTTCTTTTGTTGAAGCATTTGTATCCTTTACTTCAGGCTGAGCACTCAAGGAATATCCCCTCATTAGCACAAGAATCAAAATTTCCAAGGTTTTTTATCATTTCTTTTGAAAACCATTTTCTCCCAAACACCTTGTTGTGTTTCACTAATGTATGTCCTCCTTTCAATAACTCATAGGGACTCTTATCACTACCATGCCTTAATTGTCTTCTATTTTCCAGGTACATTGTTTCTTGAGTAACTTCTCCCCAAACGGTGTGTGGTACATCTACTTCATCCATCATAGCTCTTGCCATCTATTGAATTTTTCCTTTCTTTCTCTCTACTACTCTATCTACTAATGATTTTTTTCCACAAAACATCCCCTCCTTATTCCATTATGTTCAAAATAATATTCAAACCATATTGAGGTATATTATCCACCTCTGTTTGTTCCTAAACATTTGATCATTAGATACTTTTCATTCTCTACGTTAGATTTAAATGTCTTAAAATTCTCAAGAAATTTTTACTTTTCTTTCAATTGAATTATCCATGTGGCAATATTTTAATAATCAATAAGTAACATAAAGTACATTTCCACTGTTTGGATTTTTTTCCTAGTTGGGTTGTAGATATCAGTGTGAATGAGGTTGATATGTTTAGATGTTGAGAACTACTTTGTCTTAAAATGAGTCCTTGTGTTCTTACCAAATTGTCAAGACTTTTACGTTGAATTATCACGCCTTAATAGTCTTGGAAATTCTTTTACAGATCCTATCTTGTTGAATTTTATCATACTATCAAACTTCATATGAGCAAGTCTCTTATGCCACAATCGGGTTTGATTTTCCTTGCTCAAGTACAAAATTACTTTGGAGTCATCAAACACAATCGGGTTCTGATTGCCTTTCCCACCGACTTTTTGTTCTCTTCATTTCGGGTCTCACAATATTTGGATCAAAAATCCCATTATATCCATTATCACACATCTCACTCATGCTAAGAAATTTATGCTTGAGGCCCTCTACATAAATCATATTTATAGCTTTAGTCTTTTCATCAAGGCTGACTATACCCTTACCCTTAATTCTTGTTGCAACATTGTTTCCAAAAGTGATATTGTTCCCTCTCTCCTTTTCTTTTAGTGACATAAATTTACTCTATCTCAAGTCATATCCTTGGAACAACCACTATCCACATACCATTTGTTTTCTTCATTATGTACTAACATAGAAATCCCATATTCCATGTTCTTTCTACACTTACATATCTAATTCTTCTTATCCTTCGGAAATGATGGATGCAAAGCATTCTGACATTTATAAGAATACTCAAACCTTCTTCTAAATTCACTCACCTTGTGCCTAAGATTAATACATTTGAAGAACTCAACATCATCCATCAGAGAAGAGAAAGGAGTCCTCTTTCTAGGAGGAGAGCCTTTCTATATAAAATTTGGATACTTATTGTATCTGAAATTTCCATCTTCTTCAAATTAGACTCTTGTAAAATCAATAGCTTTATGTCCAAATATATGACATGTATAATAATCACCATAAAATAAATTAGAGTACTTGAATTCAGAAGGTTCACAAGTTTGTACATGAAGGTACCTGAGTTGCCTTGATGATTGATTCAACCTCATTTGGTATGAGTCCTTTGAGAAGTTGGAATTCTTATTCCTGTAATGGGTTCCTCTCTCATTTTCTACTCTTTTATCTTCATTGGTTCTTCCTTGAAGCACGTTCACATAGCTTTGAGGTTCCTCAAATCCCGCGGATCTAAATTTCATCTCTCATAGGATATCCTTCCGTTCTAGAATATCCCATAGAGATCTTGTTTTCTAGAGACCTTTTACTGTTCAAAATTTGATCTATCTTCCTTCTCCCCTATGCAAAATTTTCATTTACACCCTTCTCGGTCTCAATTCTCTCAAGATCCATTCTCAAAGAGAAAATTTCCTCCTCGAGAATCTAATAGTTTTCTTCCCATTCGTGAAATAGATCATTAAGAACTACTTCCTTTCATTTTTCATCTTATAGCTTGACTTTCAAGGACAAAATTTCTTAGTTTATCGTATCTAGGATCATATGCCTCTTTACATTGATTAACTCCTACTTTAGATGCTTTTTCTCTTCTTCTATATTTTCACATGTTTTTTGCTTTTATTCTAATAGAAGAAATAAATTGTTTTTACTTCCAATTACTTCTTCAAGTTTTTATTTTTGATTAACAAATTCCTCACTATCTAAGTTATATATACCTTCTTTTATTTTATTATTATTTATTCTAACCTTCTTTAACTCATCAAGAGCACTCATGATTTCTTGTTCAAGGTCCACCACTCCTTGTTAATTAGAGTATAGTATCTGGTTTCTTGGAGTTTGCTGCAAATTCCATAAGTAACCACTCATTTAACTCATCCTCTAAGGAATTTTCACAATTTTAATCTAGCGTTGAGGTATCTTCTTTCGAGTAAAGCCCCTTCTTCTTAGAGATCCTCTTATTTTCATGTTTCTAATCTTTGCCTCTAGGCTTATAATCACCTTCCATTTTTGTCTTTTGTTTGTAAGGGCACATGGATGAAAAATGTCTAACTCTTCCACACTTGAATCACTTGAAGGGAAACTTCACTTTATACATTCGCGAGGCATGCTTTAGCTTATTAGTGATTTGATCCAACTCTTAATCAAATTCGTAACTCGAACAATATTTGTTATCTTTCGTACTCCTTACTCTTCTTGGACACCTTCTGATTCGAATTTAATCATGAACATAACAAATTACACATATAACCATAAATACAAAGATGAATTATAAATAATACTTCATTTCATTAATACCAATTAATGAAATGTGGTTACAAACAGAATGGAAATAAGACTAGCTCGAGCGATTGTAGCATATCTCTGAGAATAGATGTGGTGGGTACATGCCTCTAAATTGTGTTACAATGAGGCTCAAGCACCTATTTATTATTGAAAAACATGAGAAAACCCTAAACAAACAAAATCGTGACGCGAGGAGGTGTAACGTTAAGTGTTTGTGGGCCTCATTGGGGTTAGTTGGGCAGTCAACTTCTCGGGGTTTGTGATGTGTGTGGATGATCATCTCCTTCCCCAGAATGTAGTGCTTACATTATTGGCAAGCCTACACGATGGAATACATCTCTTTATCATAAGTGGGGTAATTATGAATTGTGTCGGAAAGTTTCTCACTATGATATGCCACTCGATGCCCATGTTGGCTGAGGAATCTATCAATAGCATAGTCTAAGGCGTCTGTCTCAATTTCAAATGGTCGTTGTAGGTATTGTAGTGTGAGTACTCATCTATAGTAGAGGTTGCGCTTCAACTCAATGAATGCCTTTTGTTGGGAGAATCCCAACATGAACCTCACTCACGCCAAAGGTGCATTTCTCCAAGTTTGCACACACTTTGTGCTACTGAAGGGTTTGAAGTACCTCCTACATGTGATATAAGTCTTCTTCCAAACACTTGCTAAAGATGAGGATGTCATCCACATAAACCACCATGAGTGAGTTGTTGAAGGGGTACAAGATGTCATCCATTAGCCTCATAAAAGTAGTAGGGGAATTTTTCAACATGAAGGGCATAACCAACCATTCAAAAAGGCCTTCCTTGGATTTAAATGTTGTCTTTCATAAAATTGTGGAATCTATTGAATGTAGTGATAACCAAGCTTTAGATCGATCTTGCTGAAATACTTGGCCCCCTTAAGCTAGTATAGGAGGTCATCAATATGTGGGATTAGATACCTGTTCGTGAAAGTGATTTTTCTTAGTTCCCAATAATCGTTGCAAAGCCTCCACATCTCATCCTTCTTCTATATAAGTACAATCGGGCTCCCACAAGGCGAAGAACTTGGTGGAATGTGCCATTTTTGCAACAACTTTTGGATCTGCCACTTGATTTCTTCATTTTCCATAATGGAGTGGTGATACATGGACCCTTTGGGTAGAGGTTCTCCACGGTTAAGATCAATTGAATGCTTGACCTCACAATGACAGGGTACCCCTATGGGTGAGAAGAAGATGTCCTTGTATTCTTCCATCACTGTATCCACGTGCTTGCTTCTACTCCTTCGATGAACCCTTCATGAGCGCCATGGACATGGCTACAACCTTCCCCTTACTTTGAGAGTGAATGAGGAAGCAATCAAATTTCCTATTCTCGAAGATGACATCACTGCATTGTTTAGGAGAGATCAAAGAGATGGTGGTAGGTGGGGCTACCTCCGGTATCCTAACTTAGTACCGAGTGAAATAATAAGAGAGAGAGGTTTAGACTCATTTCACCTTAATCACTATGGTTTTGGGAAAACAAATCCCAACCATTGTAGGTAGCAATTGAGCATAAAGTGCTCTAGAGGTGTGTGTTTGATTTAGCCCACTCATTATCAACAACTTAACTAAAGATTAGATGTATGTAGGAACCTACCTAGGAAGTGTCTAGGAAATTAAAAGAGGAACTGAAGGGGTAGGTGTTTTGATATGATCTAAAAATATAGGGGCTTAGTGGAGTATGCCTAACCCCACAGAAATACCTACCCAATATTTTAATGCATCTCATTGTCAGTACAAATCCATCTCATAGTTCAAAATGGTATATTTCAGTAACATTATCAAGTCTACCATATTATGTTGATACATAGTTATCTATGTGTAAATTTGATATATACAATTATTAATAATATTGCCTTAAGTAGAAATAGTATGAGCTTTAGTGTACAAGCACTGGTTGGAGAACTAACTCAACTATTTCTCATGAAGGAAGAGGGATAGATGGGGACCTTGGAAAATATTCCAATTTAATCAATGCAACTATAATATACTATAAGTTGGAATCCTAATATATGTTTTAGGGGAAAAGACTATACATATATAGTAGTAAATTTCAGATGAATAGGTTCTACAGATTCTATCATGAAGGAAGCAAAGTGCCAACAATTCTAATGGAATGCATCAAATTTGAAAGGCCAAGAAATATCACTTCTTGAATGTAATTGTGAAATAACATAAGACTGTTAAAGTTTTGGACTAGTAATTGCAAAAAATAAATAAATAGAATGCGAAAATGGGTGGACCACATTAATAAAAGAGTTACGCTTGAGAGGAAATATAACCAAAAATACATCTATTATGGGAAGACACCAATTATAAATGTCTCCATTGAACCATATAGTAATAGGTAAAGAGATAAAGAGAAACAAATATGATGCACTAGACTCACCAATATCGATTGGATCATTTAGAGGATAAAATGGGAGTGAGAGTTAAAACATTTATCGTTTTAACATTAGTATAAATGTATTCTATATATGGATATTGCTAGTATGCTTCCCTATCAAAAGTATAGGTAAAATAAAACAGAAATACTTGAACATGGAAATCGTGATATCATATTCCTACCAATCAAGGAAGAGATATAAATGAATTTGTCCAGTAAGTTTCAATGGAAAAAAAACAAACAACAAGAAGGAAGACCCTTGGTATCAAAGTTGTTCAATATTGAGCTTATGGCAAAACTGCAACTGCAGGGGAGAAAGTGTGGTAAATGTATAATAAAAGAAGATGTGATTCCACTCTTAATTCTAATTGCAGTGCCAAGAAAAATTGAGTGCCAGTTGTTGCAGTGAGTCCAAGGAAGGAAAAACAAAATCAGTTTGCTGCAAATTGGAGTATCTAAGATTAATGTTAGACACAAAATTTTACTATAATAGATTTGCTATATTGGACTTAAAAGGGAAATACGTATTTTTTTTTGTTATACATAATATATAATAAATATTAAATATCTAACGGATATGAAGACAACAAAATCCCCAATTCAAATTTCACCTCTTATTTTTCAAAAAAAACATGTCAAGAAAATCACTGACATCACACTAAGAAAAAAAAATGTTTAATTGATACAAAAGAATTAAGATTTCTGTTAGAATCGATGTGGGCATACCATCTCTCCTTTACTTATGTAGGCGGAGGAGTCTCCCTTCGTACAAGGGTTTCTCATGTAACTAGCGATGGAACTTAATATTTATTTTAATATAACATAAGATTTAATTAAGGAAGAAGGAAACATTAAAAAAGAATATCGATTTCTAGTATGATCAAGATTGAAATTACAAGTGAAAAAATTGTCATGGGTTTTTAGAATTTTGAATTAAAGGATGAATCACACATATTTTATCTTAAGAAGTGAATATCAAATTAGGTAATGCGAATCTTCAAAACCAATATTTTCATATTTAGTATAAGTTGTGTTATTATTATTCCAATATGCTTACAAATATTTTAAATATGACAATCTTCTGAGTGGGCCTAATGGTTAAGAGCATGTGTTTCCTCCTAAAAGCTCACAGGTTCAAAACCAAAGGGGTCTCATACACCAATTTGGTGTTTGGCTTGGCTGTGACCTTAAAAATGGATATTATTATTAATATTAATATTATTATTATTATTATTACTAATAAATAAGTAGGATTGGAGTCTTTTTCATCAAACCATATTTATGGCACTATTTTTGTTTTGTACAGGAGATTGATCTATTCCATACCAACTAATTGTTCAATTTCAATATTAAGAGAAAGGTGAATGAAAGTTCAACTAAGATGTAAGAGATATCAAGAGCTATAATTTGGCTTTATTTAGATATTTGAGGGTGGTCCTAAAGATTGAATCTTCTACGAAGCCTTCAAAAATAGATTTGAAATTTAATGAATTTAATTACAAAGAAAAAGAGAGACACATATTATTATTCAATCTCACTTGATGCAAACAAACTAGACTTGCAAAATTCACAATCAAACATGCGCTAAATTTTAGAAGTGGTTGGAAATTTCTCGCAAACAACTTCTTATTATCTTTTGTGAAAGTGGAGGGTGATAATAATTGTTCTTCCTAAACCCAATGATATTAAGTCCAAGTTGAAGATACAATATACATTTAACAAGGAATAAGGGTTGATGTGGATGATCATTTAGACATCATTGTCATTATACTTAGACTAAGGGAGTTATATATATGTGTTCTAGATTGTGTTATATATATAGCTGGGTTTTGATATAGTTTGTCAAAAATTGCATGAGCCATACAAAAATTGTAATCATACAGTCCTAGATAATGCAAAGATTTTTGATAAATGGAGTGTAGCAGATAGTGATAATGAGTGCAAAGAGTCACTATAATGAGTGCAAAGAGTCACTATAATAAAAAATAGTACTTAAGAAAAGTGCACTAGAGGCTTTTATGGAAAAGACATGAAGTTTGGAAGATGCTTAGATGAAGTTTGGAATATTATATTATGTGCCCCTATTGAAAGTTTAGGTAAAATAAACATAAATATTGGGTTGTGTTATATTTTATTAGATGGGTGCATGGATTTTGCAAGTGGTTTTCCTCATGATGTTTTTTGTCCATGGTATTTTGTAGATTAGTTCAAGGGAATTACCATGGGTTAGTGGATT
>APFE031723457.1:0-18298 GCA_000404065.3 Pinus taeda
GATATCTTCAAACCATACTTTGATTGGATGCTTGTATATATAGATGATGTTTTGATTTTTTCTAGAAATCTTGATGATCATTTTAAACATGTAAATATTTTTATGAATTTAGTCCGAAGAAATGGTCTTGTACTTAGCAAGAAGAAGATGGAATTGTTTCAGACTTCTGTCAAATTTTTGGGACATCAGATTGCTAATGGTCGAATATCTCTACAACAGCATGCAATTGAGTTTGCAGATAAGTTTCCAGATGTCTTAAAAGATAAGACACAGCTGCAGAGATTCCTTGGGTGCTTAAATTATGTAAGCAGTTTTTACCAAGATTGTGCTAGTGATAGAAAATTGCTCAATCCAAGAACTGGTAAAAATCCTCCTCCATGGACAGAGAAGCACACCAGGGCTGTTCAAGAAATCAAGGCAAAGGTAAAATCATTGCCCATTTTATATATTGCAGATGACGAAGCCTTCAAAATTGTAGAATCTGATGCCAGTGATATTGGTTGGGGTGGAATTCTGAAACAAAGGATTGGTGAAGAGGAACAAGTAGTTCAGTTTGCCTCAGGTGTCTGGAACCCGACTGAACAGAAATATTCTGTTATTGAAAGAGAGGTAAAAGCTGCTTGGAATTGTATCAGTAAATTTGCAGTTTATCTTATTAACAAATCATTTCTCCTCAGGTCAGATGCCTCAGCCTTAAAGAAAGTCTTGTCCAAAGACATCAAGAAACCAGAAGAAGCAAAGTTTGCCAGATGGCAAGCATTATTTGCAAACTTTGACTTCTCTGTAGAACACATTAAAGGAGAACAAAATTGCCTCCCTGATTTTCTCAGCCGAGAATATCTTGAAAAAGATATTGCACAAGTCATGATGATTGTCACTGAATGGGATCCAAGCCAGAAATGTGAAGTCCCGAGGACTATCCCAGATAACCAAGACTGGGAAACATACAAAAACAGCTGGAAGCCTACATGGCAACTACGGAATACAAAAGTTCTTGATGCAGATCTTCAGCCGCATTCAGATCTTCAACATTATGTCCCAGAAAGAAGAATATATCCAAAAGGTAGAAAATGGATCCATGACATGATATATACTAAAGCAAAGGCTGATGCAAGGACAGCAAGAGAAGCATTAGAATCAAATTTCCATGACATTGGACGGATTGGTCACCAAGGCGACAGCAACACCAGAATCTATGGGGCATATTTTTGTGTTTATCGTACAAGAGATTTATGGGAAAATCTCTCACATATCCAACCAGGAGCAAGATGGCCAAGAAATGATCCAAAGATAATATTCCCAGATACGGTCTACAACTTCCAGGATTATAAGAAATTATGGTGGGATTTTATGAATGTAGATGATAAGACAGATACCCACTATACAAAGTTAAAATTTAGCACAATGGCAGCCTCACAGAATAATCGGCAATGTGAATGGTTCAGAAACTGGTGGACAGATTATGGCGTCAACAGAACAGCTATGGATCCTGTGTACCGTGAAGGATTTCAAAGAAGACACTGTCAGAAGTGTTTTGATTATAATATTGGAGATTGCTATCATCGCATCTACAACACAGTCAAAGAAATGACAGTGAAAGAATGGGACCCAATCCACATGACAAATTATGCTCTCCATGAATATATGGTGGATCATTTAGAATGGTGCGTGCTAACCAAAGTGCAACATCAGATCATATTGGGAAAACCAATGATAGTCCGGCGGATATATACCAAGGCATGTGATGACTTGCTTTACAAGAGGGAAAGATTCCCTGATTTTACTTTATTTTGAATAATTACCAGTCACAAGGGCTTATTTGTGGCCAGTGTTCCCGTGGGCTTTACTATTCAAAAGCCTCCACAGTGTAAATATTCCCTCATGGTCTTTTCTCGTGGGCTTTTTGTACAAAAGTATCCACTGTGTAGCCCACTATAGGTTTGGTGTTAGTACAAGAATCTTTTCTTTCAAAGATTTATCACATGCATTACCCGAAAGCAATAATTCGGCCTGGCCCGAATATTTGTGTGGACGTTGCTTTGATAAAAAAGACTGAAAATGAAATGATTCTTAAAGTCCCTTCGGTCTGTAAAACAGTAATGTTTGTCCCCCCCTCTATGGCTATATAAAGAAGGGTAAGGCTCATTACGAGGGCATCGGGTCTTAGAGTTATCGAGTCTGAGTTTTGAGTGTTTTTGGGTCGAGTATTCTCCTGCTCTGCATCTGCGGATATTCAATCCGATCTGCTTGCATCACGAGTAATTACTCAAAGTCCTTAGTTGATTCGAGAAGCCTGCGTATCAGTGTGCTCGGCACTGGTAAGAACCTAAAGTGGCCGAATCATTAGGAGTGTCAAGTTTGGTGTTAAAAGTCTGATTCTGAGAAAGAGCCTATATCTTGCCAGAAGCCTCCGGTAGTAACTTGCTTATGATTAAGCTGTGAAAAGTCCGGAAAAAGCAAGACTAGTCTGTCTCTGGAAGGAATCAATCTCTGTAAAAGCTCTGTGAGCAATCTGTAAGAAATTTTCATTCTGAAATAAAATGAGTATTCCATTTCATCTCTGAGTACCTCTGTGCATCTATAAAGAAACTGATGTGATAGTAGTTCTCTCTGAGCTTTCATCCGAAGTTCGCAGGAAGTTCGCCAAAGGATCGAAGGGACGCCAAGACCGTGCAAGGCGAGGAAGCCGTTGTGAAGGTCGCTAGTGCGAGAAAGATCTGAGTAGGTTCACCACTGGTTCACCAGGAGTTGGCTATCAGAAAGAATTTACAGACACAGAGAAAGAGCAAGCTTGTGACAGAAGCCCCTGCTAGAAATTGGTATCAGAGCCAGTAACGTCTGGTTCAAAAGGTTGGTACTCAAAATCACTCTTTATTTCACAGAATGGATTCATTCAGAAAGTCTGTCTCATTCCGAGAGCTTGAAGAAGATTCTCCTTCAGAAAACAATATGCTTAAAGATATGTTTGAAAGTAATTCAAACAGAACTTTGAATTCTGTAGAGAAGACATATGAAGAAAGTCAGCCATCTGCAAGATGGGCTCTCCCAGACATTACACCCTCAGAAGTCTATAGTGACCTAAGTCCGTTTCATTTAGTTGCTGCTTCTAGAATCAGTATTAAAGAAACAGTCAGTCAAGTAGAAGAAAATTCAGATAGTATACAGACTATCCCACTACTCGATCCTAAATCTCTACAAGCAGAAGCAAAAAGACTGAAAACAAATTATGTACATCTTGGTTGCATTAGAGTCGGTATCAATCCTTTAGTCCATAAAGGGTTAAAAACTTTTGTGCTTGCAACAGTCAGAGATCTGACTCATAATAAATATACAGACTCTATCATTGGTGGAATTGTAGCTCCCTTGTCTGATGGCCCAGTCTACTTCGACTGTTTTCCAAATTTCTCTGTTTATACTTTTGATGAAACTATCCAGGATATTCTTCAGTTACAAATCCATACCACTGGATTTAACATGAAGAAAAAGAGAAATAATGTTGCCATCCAAACTAAATCCTGTCTGAGACACACCAACACTCTGTGGCCAGCCATTCGGCACACCCCAAGTCGAGATTCAAAGTCAAGTGTTGTGGTGAAAACAGATCCAAAGAATCAAAAAGTTGAACATCATTTGATAAAATGGGAAACCTTAGAATTCCCAGAACATTGGACTGTTAATCATTCCAGGCCTCTACCTCCAATGAATATTACTTCTGCCAATATCACAGAAAATGCTTCTTGTGCAGTCATATCTTTTCCGCGAAGATCAACCATTGATCGTCAAGGGATAGAAGCTGCCTGCAAAATGTCAAAATATTACAGAGATCCCTCTATTGTAGATACTGCTTGTTCGTCATCCTCTTCTTGTCGTCACTCACAGCTTTTTGAACTCGCTCAACTTGTAAATTTTTCATTTAAGCCAGTGAGGATTGTTTTAGTTATCCCAATGTGACCAACTAGACTTTCTCCCAATTCTTCAATCTTTGTCAATGACTCTTTGGTGTATGACCGAGTCATGCTGGAATCAAACTGAATGTTATTTAAACAAGAATTTACACTATTAAAAGAAGACTGTACAACATCAATCTGTTTCTTCACTTCATCTGATTTTGCAATGTTCATTTCCAGACCTTTTAAAGCAGTGTATATATTCCTTTTCGGTACATTTTAATAATTATTTTTAATGCTTTCTCATTCAAATATATGACCGGTCGTTATGTTCAAAGTTAAAAGTTTTTGTTTTTATGGAATATTTTATTTTTAATTTATGATTCGGAACTTTACTATATGCGTTCAACCATAAAACCCATTAAATTTGATTAAAACTGAAATATTTTATTAAAAAACATATTTAATAAAAATTGAAAAATATAAAGTATAATATTTATTTTTACAAATGGTTTTTTTTCATAAATTAACTAATATAAAAGATAAAGCTATAAATAAATTAATAATATAATTATAATTTAGATTTTAGATTTTTTTTTTAAATTATGTGTGTAAAGCAGTTTTCGAATTAATCAGAATTTGTGTTTTTTTTTAAATTTATGATAGTGTAAGCAGTTTTTCGATAATCACATTAGTATTATTTGATTAGCATTTCCAACCAGTTAATATAATTCATATCCTGAAGACAAAGGTGATTAATTCAAAAGACATGCTTACTACATAATTTATCATTATTATTCTTGAAATTTAACTTTTACTTATCCTACTAAAATTAAAAGACATTTAAGACATCACTTTTTAATATAATATTATAATATAATATATATTCCTTTTTTCACGATGTTTTTCTTGGTTAATTTTAATCAAAATTCGACAAAGATTTTTTAAAGCTTGACTTTAAAGTGTTCAATCTGCATAATTCGAGTGCCTCATGGGTTTTTCAGGGTGCTCAATCCATTTATGCATTCAAAAATGTATTTTAAAGAACAAAAAATCTTGAAATTGTATTGCGGATTTTGGTGAATTCTCGTGAAAAAAGGTTATTTCATCTATAAGTTAAACTACGTCATTTTTATAGAAAGAAAGAAAGAAATTATTTTAATATCCACGAGGCTAAATATAGCCTATGAGACAAATTGCTTCTTCATCTGCTTGATGTATTTGACACTTTTTCTGTGAAGCTTTAAAATAAATGCTCCTAGCTTCTCGACAAACCCCTCGCTAAATAGATTATCCCAAGAGCTAGCTGCCAACATACCTGCATAATTTTCCCTGTTGTCTTTGAAGACCTCACATTCTAAAATGAAATGTTTTTGTTGTTTCCACTTTTCCGGAAGAACAAAAAATGCATATTCTTTCCTCCCACACTTCTTTTGGCCTTTTCCAGTGCCGTGTTTCACAACGGAGTTGATGAGAATTAGTCCTTAACTGAGAAATAAGAATTTTGGCTTTGCAAGAGATATTGGTCTCTATGTAAGCTTTTGGTTGATGACTATGAGTGGGATTAAACACTTCAATATAGTACTTTTTCTTTCTTCCTAGCTTGTTATCCCAAGTATGCTTGTGGAACTTTTCCATAACAAATCTGTTATCTCTTTGTTGTTTATGGGACACACGTTCAAGCAAATACTCCATTTACTAAACCATTTGTTATTTTGTTGCATCCAAATTTTTTTGCTCTTGCACAATCTATCATTAAAGACAACCTTAGGCCATCTACCCTCTTCCATTTGCTCATTTTTTTTTAAATACCTTATGACTCACACCACAGCAATTGCTTCAATAGGAGCAGTCCCTGTTTCACTTAACAAGATAGCATAAGGAACAACACTTTTAATCTTGAATTTGTTTGTAATCAAACACTTCTGAATTTTCTCAATTTGTCTCCACTGCATGTCGGATGTACTGCTGGCCCATAGTTCACAACCATAGAGAATCAATAGAATCACTAGAAGCCTAAAAAGAATTTGAGTGGTTTTCCAGTCCCATAACTCTGTCTCTCTACACCTATTTTGAAAAGCATAAAATGCTTTCCAACCCCCCAAAGTTCTTCTCTTTATACAACCATTCCAGCTTAGATTTTTGTTGAAATCAATTCTAAGGAATTTGTAATCCGCAACTTCTTCCAAAATGCTGCCTTCAAAGTAGAACTTATGCTGGTTATGTTTTCTTTTCTTAGAGAAAACCACTACTTTCGTTTTGCTGATATTGACTTGCATCCCCACACTTCTACAAAAATGCTCAATGGATAGTAAGTGCTCTTGCAAACCAAGAGCAGATTTAGTGAACAAAATAAGGTCATCTGCATACAAAAGAAGCCTTATAACAAACTTGCCCAAATAGATACCATCACCTTCTTGCAAATTTAACCACTCCTCAAGCTTGTCGATATATAAACCAGAAAGGGTAGGAGACAATGGGCAACCTTGCTTGACCTCGATATCACTTCTAAAACTTTCAGAAATGCCTGCTTAAGTTCTAATTTTGACTTTCACCTCTTCATACAGTCTATGCACAACTGCTCTCAAATGTTTAGGAACCCCAAGTTCCTCCATTCTGTGCCAAAGCTTATCCCTAGGAACTAAGTCAAACACTTTTATGAAATCAACAAAGCAACAAAATAATTCTTCCTTTTTCTCCCAAACTTTTTCAATGATGTGCCTTAAAGTTATACAATGATCAACTGTGGAATGTTTAGTTCTAAAACCTGCTTGCCCTTTAGCATGTTTGTCTCTTTCTTCTGCCCACTTGCTAATTTTGTTTTCTAGCATGCTTCCAATAGCTTTGCAAACAAAGGGTTTATCATGATGGTCCTATAATTGGAGAGATTATTGACGTCACCGCTCTTGAAAAGAGGTATTGCCAGACTAGTTGTCCAATATGTGGGGAGTCCATGTTGTATGATGTTGTTGAAGATTTTTGTAATTTGAGGTGCACGAATTTTTGAGCCCCACTTTAGATATTCTGCTTGGAGTTCAGCTAAGTCTTTTGCTTTTCCAACACCCAACTTCTTGATACCCATCTCTACCTCTTGTACTGTGAAGAGTTCAGTATCAGTGTTGACCAAGGGGGGAGGGTCAACCTTGGGAACCTACTCATACAGTTGTCTTGCATAGTCAAACCGTTTAGAAATTGTAATACTATTTCCAGTTTGTATCTTTTTCAGTTGGGGCTCATTCCAAAATAGTTTGGATATATTCTATTAAATTTATTAAAATTTTGGAAAAATAAATATTAAATTAAATGATTTAAAAATTAGAAAAATATTTTATTTTTTTTAAAATATAAATTACTTTTTGCTGATTGGTGATTATACATTGAATGACCAATTTTTACTGTGATTAAAACCATTATACCTACACGTCATATCTCATTATTAATATCTTTGTATTGTGTACACATATATTTTTTTATTTTTTTTAAATATAAATTACTCTTTGCTCATTGGTGGTTGTACATTGAATGACAATTTTTATGGTGGTTTAAATTAGATATGTCAAAACAAAAAATTATTGTAAAATTAATAAAATAAAAAAATCCCACTATACTTGCACGTTATATAGCTCATTATTAATATCTTTGTATTACATATAATTTTTTTTAAATATAAATTACTTTTTTGCTCATTGATAGTGTACATTGGATGCGAATTTTTATGATGGTTTAAAAAACATTATTTAAATTAAAAGAAAAAACAAACTATTATACCTACATATCATAACTCATTATTAATATCTTTGTACTGCTTAAAGTTAGACATCATACATCATAACTCTCACTGAGTTTTACAGTTTATACGCATCTTAACTTGAGTTTTACAATTTACTTAGTTTATTTATTACAACGAGTCAAATCAAGTGATGAAATATATATTTCATTTCGGTGATATTGGATGTTTTAATAATTATTTTTAAAGCTTTCTCATTCAAATATGGAGAAGTTTTGTAAGTGTATATGGGGAAAAAGTTGAGTAGAAAGAAGAAATACCATGTTCAGGAATTCAACCCCACTTATGATCGCCAACAAAAATAGTACATTGGAGCTACCATTCAGTGGAGAGAAAAGATTCTTATTTCTCAGTTAAGAATTAACCTTGGGTAGAAAGAAGTACTATGTTCAAGAATTCAACCCCACATGTAATCTCCAATAAAAAGAGTACATTGGAGCTAGCATTCCATGGGGAACAAAGATTCTTATTGCTCAGTTAACAACTAACTCACAAAAACTTCGACGGTGGAAGAGACTTAAAGAAGCTTGGGAAGGACGGGTGTGTACTTTTTGCACTTTTGGGGTAGTGGAATTGGAAAAGCATTTCATTTAAGAATGTGATGCTTTCAGAGACATCAGGGACAATTAGTATGTTAGCATCAGTTCCTTGCATTATCTTTTCAGTTAGGGGACTCTTAGAAGGTTGGGTCACCTCATCATCAATTTGAGTAACAAAAGGATTAAATTGCAAAACGCAAAAAATAAGGAGGCAAATAATCCCATAGACTATTTTAAACTCGTAGACGTTAAAATATCATTCATTCATATATATCCCACATTAAAAAACTATCATTTTTAAATTAAAAACAAAAAACAACAATATTTTTGTTTTTTACTTTTTATTATTTTAATCTCTTTGAAATATTATATTTTGAATTTATGATTTAAAATTTTACGTCATCCATTTCAAGCACCCATTACATTTAATTAAACAAAATACTTATTAAAATTATATTTATTTAATTAAACCAAATATTTTATTATAATATATTTATAAAATTGATCTATCTAATAAACTAACCAAATATAATTTATAATTATTAATTTTTAATTTGATTTTACTTATCATACTAAAATTAATATACATTTAAAATATTATTTTTAATAATAAATGTATATTTTTATTTTATTTTTAAAAATTCAAGAAGACTTAAAACCACCAACCATGAAAATACTTCAGAAGAAAAGAACAATACATAAATCAATCTTGAACGAGCACTCCATTTGTAAGTCCCTTTAACAACAGAATCTTAGGGTGCCCGTGACTTTCATTATGTTAGAGACAATGATAGATTGAATTTTTAGGCCTCTTTCATTTTCATTAATTAAGATGGTTGATTTGTAAGTCCTTTACACACGAGAATCTTAGCGTGCCGTGACTTTCATTATGAAGAGCAAGATAGATTTGAATTTTCAGGCCTCTTTCATTTCATTTAATTAAAGATGGTGATTTTTGTCAATGTTAGGAGGTGGTGAGCACCATTCAAAGTTTTTAAATGCACTCAGGTCTCGAAACAGTGGGTTGGCATGCACTCAGGTCTCGAAACAGTGGCGCTCTCCGATCTTCGACTTCAATGCAGGTAGCCTCTTCCATCCATGATTCAATTTGCTTTTCCCTTTCTTATATTCCTACTGTGATCGCTCCTTTGTCTCAGTCGTCGTTTGGAATTCGAGGTTCAAGGGCTTGCACTTTGTTCTGGCTGTGAACCCTTCAAGTAGGGAAAATGCATACCTCTTATACTTATATTCATGCACTTATTTTGTTTTCTTCTGTCGACAGGTTGTTAACAATTGTGTTTTTGTTCTGTTGCAGGTGACAGGGTTTGCAATTGGGAATACTTGGAACAATCACGCCGGCCTCTGCCTAGTAGGCTCTGTCAACGCAACTAATCTTCAGTGTTAGGATTAGGCCTATGAGGTTGAGGGTTTGGTTTTCCTCAATGCTTGGTCAGTGTTGTCTCTCGGCTGTTGCCCAGTGTCCTGGCCGTTTTGTTTAGTGTAGGCTTCCTCGATTATGTGCTTGTTGACAGTAGTTTTTTAATGTATGGGAGCCGCTTCCCAAAACCCTTACCTAGGGTTTGTCGGTTGTTGGCTATGTGATTGTTTCTGGTTTATCTTGGAGCTCTGCTATGTCTGCTCATACATTTCATTTTATAATTTAAAGAAAACTTTTAGGGAAATGTTGGTTTCGATTTACCTTTGTTTTAATGATGATGATTCGTTGTCATTCCCTTCATTCAGGCTTCAACGCCTTCGAATTACGATTGTTAATTTGCAACGGTGTTTGTAATTTTTCCCACGAACAGAAAGTTATGTAGTTGCTCTGGTAATTTGTTCTAGTGGTCGATTTCGAAGTTAAGAAGATAATGTATGGCTTGTATGTACTTAACTCGGCCGATTTGTTTGTCTGCGTTCTCTCCTGTTCATTCTATGTTGACTTCTTCTACGGGATACAAACCCTCGTTCTGGAAATGCATCTCTATCTCACTGTCTGGACTCTGTTTCTTAGAAAAGAAGAATTAAATAAACTTGTATGTAAGCATTGTATCGATTACTTTGATGTTCAGTGAATTAGGAAGCAAAACAAAAATGTTGTAGATACACAGATGGATTCGAATTGTTTTTTCTTTTATTATTATTGCTTGAATGCTAAAAATGTTGAACCCCTTCAATGGATTTTTCATGTACATTTGTAGTCTCTGTTCATAGTTACCTGAACTGTGTAGTTATTATTTTCAATTGTAATTCCATTTAGTTACATAATGATGCTTGTATTCGGTTCTACTTTTTGACAAGATTTTACATCAAACACATTTTGTTTTTTCCCCAAAATGACAGAACATTATTAAATTTCTATTGATTAAAGACAGACAAACTAATGACTCTAACTGACCAAACTGTCCCTAACTAGTACTGAAACTAAAAGTAAACAAAACTTACCCCTAAAATAAAAAATAAAAAATTAAATAAATAAATGTGTTAAAACAACTTCCATCTTGGCGGAGACCAACACCCGGTCATGGTGCCCTAGCTGGATGCTCCTGCATCAGGATCCCGAGGTAAAAAGAAATCATGACTCCGGTCCATAAGCTTCTCGACTGAAGAACCCGCCTGCTCAATCTGCCTGACATCAAGCCACGAACTGTCCTCAATAGGACGGTTCTTCCACTTGACTAGGTATTGCAGATACTCCTTCCATCGAGTTCGTTTGGCCACCTAAGTGTCGAGGATGCTCTCGATCTCGGGAGGCTGAATGTAAGGCATCTGTCTCATCCAGGTTTCTCCTCCATCCTGGGTATTGCATGTAGGTCGTGTGGTTCTGTCTTCTTCTTCTGGGTCAGCAGTGTAAGGAAACAGTTCTGCTACATTAAAGAAGGGTGAAATGACTATCCCTAGGGGCAGTGGTATCTCATAGGCATTCGCTGAAAATTTCCGGAGGACTTTGTAGGGACCTATCTTCTTATACTTCAGATTATTGTATGTGCCTCTAGGGAAGTGTTCCTTGCGCAAATGCGCAAGGACTTCACTTCCTACATTGTACTGTACTTTCCTTCTCTTCAAATCTGCTTGCTGTTTATACTTTTCATTGTTGTCCTGCAATTTAATTTTCACCTGCTCATGCAAATCTCTCATCACGTTAGCGAAATCTTCTCCATCTGCGCTTCGCCTTTCTTGCAGTCTGAGATCTCGCAACTCATGCACTCCGCGAGGATGCATGCTGTACATTATCTGAAATGGACTATAACCTGTGCTGCGATTAGGCGAGTCGTTATAAGCGAACTCTGCATGTGCAAGCACTCAATCCCACATCCGCAAATTCTCACCAATCAAGTTTCGTAGCAGGTTTCCCAAACTCCAATTTACCACCTCTATTTGTCTGTCGGTTTGCGGGCGATAAGCAGCGCTGTAACTTAGCTGTGTATCCATCTTCTTCCACAAGGTACGCCAAAAGTGCCCTGTAAACTTCACATCCTTGTCCGAAAGAATAGACTTAGGCATCCCATGTAGCCTGACAATCTCCGTGAAGAACAAGTGGGCCACGTGAGTGGCATCATTGGTTTTTCTACAAGGGATAAAATGTGCCATCTTCGAGAATCTGTCCACTACTACCATCACCGAGTCATAACCTTGTTGTGTCCTAGGTAGACCCAAGACAAAGTCCAAGCTGACTGAGTCCCACGGTCTGCTTGGAACAGGCAATGGTGTATACAATCCCGTGTTTTGACTGTGACCCTTCTCCAACTAGCACACTTTACATCTGGTCACAAATCGTTGTACATCCCTTCGCATCTTTGGCCAAAAGTAGAAATGACTGAGCTGCTCGAGTGTCTTGTTTATGTCGAAATGCCCGGCTAGACCTCCACTGTGATTCTCCCGAATGATGTTCTCTCTCATCGAGCAGTCAGGAATGCATAGCTGTCCTCCTCTAAATAGCAGTTTCTCTTGCAAGTTGTAGTCCAACCATGGACTGTTATCTCTCACCAAGGGATTCTGACATGCCTCATAGGCCTCTTTAAAATCTGTGTCACTCTGATATAAATCTTTCAAGTGCTCAAAACCCAGCACTTGTACAATACTCTCCTGCAAAAGTAAGGCTCTCCTACTCAACGCATCTGCCACTTTGTTAGCCTGCCCGCTGATGTGTTCCAACACAAAGGTGAAACTTTGCAAATATTCCACCCACTTGGCATGTTTGTGATTCAGCTCGTGTTGTTGCATCACATACTGTAGTGCAGAATTATCTAAAAACAACACAAATTCATTTCCCAGCAAATAGTGCCTCCAGTGTTTCAATTCCTGCACAACAACATAGAACTCCTTGTCATAGGACGAATATTTCTGTCTGCTTTCATTTAGCTTCTCGCTGAAAAATGCAACAGGTTTATCCTCCTGGCTTAGTATAGCTCCAATAGTTGTACCGCTAGCATCACAGCGAACCTGAAAGAGATTTTTAAAATCTGGCAATCTCATGATCAGTCTTTCTGTGATCTTCTTCTTTAGTAGCTGAAAACTCCTCTCCGCTGTATCAGTCCATCGAAAAGGTTGACTGGCCTTTTTAATAGTGTCCAACATAGGTGCACAGATTTCGCTAAAATTTCTTATGAATTTCCGGTAAAAACTCACCAGCCCATGAAAACTACGTACCTCAAATAAGATTTTCGGAGATGGCCAATTAACTATCACTGCAATCTTTTCCAAATCCATCTTCAGCTCGTTTTCTGCTATTACGAAGCCCAAATAAATCAACTCTTTTTGCAGAAAAGTACACTTCTTCAGATTTATCAGTAGTTTATTCTGCTGTAATTTTTCCAGCACTTTCTGAACATGTCGAAGGTGCTCCTCCCTTGTCCTGCTAAAACTTAGTATGTCGTCTAGGTATACTATCACAAATTTTCCAATGTATTCTTCAACATTTCATTCATTAACCGCATAAACATACTGGGTGCACTGCTCAACCCAAATGGCATAACCAACCATTCATACAGTCCCTCATTTGTCTTAAAGGTTGTCTTCCACTCGTCCCCCTCTTGAATTCGGATCTGATGATACCCGCTCTTCAAGTCTATCTTAGAAAAATATGCTACCCCGCTTATCGTCCATCCATGGCAGTGGGAACCTATACCGGATGGTGATTTTGTTGATGGCCCTCGAGTCAGTGCACATCCGCCATTCTCCTCCTTTTTTGGGAGCGAGAATCGTTGGAACTGCGCAAGGGCTCAAACTTTCCCTTATCAATCCTTTGTCTAGTAGTTCCTGCACCTGCTTCCTAATCTCTTCATTGTCCTTGGGGTTCATCTGATATGCTGCCTTATTCGACAAACTTGCTCTAGGTATGAAGTCAACATGGTGACTTGTGCTTCTTTTGGGGGGCAGTTTATCTGGCAAGTCATCCACCACTATGTCTGTAAATTCTTGAAACATCTACTGAATTTCTGGGGGTAGATCCGATACCCCTATATGCAACAATACCGTTTTTTCTCTTCTTACAACTGCATAACTTACCTCGATATTCTCAACTTGTTTCAGAAACTGTTTTCCGCTGATCAATAATGCTCTTGGCTCACTTGTTCCTATTGTTCCTTCCTCCTTGATGGGCTCAAGCGTGTGCTTGATTCCATCCTTGACAAACTTATAGCAATTTGTCAATCCATCATGTACCACCTTTTTGTCTTACTGCCATGGCCTGCCTAGTAGTATGTGACATACATCCATCAGCATGATGTCACAAATGACCTTATCCTTATATCTGCCTATTAGAAACTCCACCTCGCATTGTTCATCCACCAACAACTAATGGCCTTTTTGCAGCCATGAAACTTTGTAAGGGGGGGGGGGATGTTTCAATCACTTCAATTCCAACTTTTCCACCATCTCTATGGCCACTAAGTTATCTGTACTACTGCTATCAATAATTAACTTACAACACTTACCGTGTGACTTACAAACCATTCGAAATAAAGCCTTCCGCTGAGTTTGTTCGGTGGTTCTTTTGCTGGTTTTAACAACACCTTGTTCAACACCAGGGCTTCCTCTGTTTCTGGAGCATTCTCTGCTTCTTGGGGAGGTGCCTCTGCTTCTTCTGGTTGTGCGACATACGCACCTCTTTGTCCAGCTTGGTCTGCCTCAAGACACTCAAATGATCTGTGTCCCCACTTGTGACACCTATAACATTGGTAACCAGCTCCTCTGCCTCAGCCTTTTCCCCTGCATCGCTGATATGGCCTACCACCTTTCGCATTATCACCTTTGTTTGTTGATTCAGAAGCTTTAGAACTACTGCCTTCCTCATTACTACTAGCAATCTTCCCTTTGCCATATGACTGGCCTCTTCGTCTGCCGGTTCCTCGTCCTCTCCTGACATTTTTCTTTCTAGTAATTTTCTCTTCAGCTTTCATAGCACTTTGATATGCTTCTTCAATGTTCTTTGGAGACAGAATACTAATTTCATCTAAAATTTCTAGCCTTAAACCATTTACGTACCTGGCTGTCTTCTCCAAGGTATCCTCTGCATAACCGGCCCTTAGGTTCACTCGATAAAACTCCTCAGTGTACTCCCTCACTGTCATTCCTTTCTGTTTCAGATTCTGCACTTGCCTATGTAGTGCAATCTGATAGTCTTTCGGTAGAAATCTGCCCTTCAACTTGGCCACCATCCTTGACCAAGTTTTAATCAGCAACTTGTTCAATCTCCTTCTCTCTGTTTGGACACTATCCCACCACAGGGCTGTGTGTCCCTTCAACTTTGTCGCAGGGAACTTAACTCTGCAGTCTTCACTGACCTCCTCACACTCGAAATACTTATCTAGCTCATTGATCCAGTCTAATAGAACCTCTATGGACAGGCTGTCGTCATAATTTAGGAGTTTTGGTTTGGGTTTACTGCTTGCCACTAAGATCGATCTCAACAGTCTCATTTCTGGGCCCTCTCCATCTGATCCATCTGTTGTCGCTTTAGCTTCCTCTTCGCTGTCATCGCCTACCTCTGAGTCCCTTCTTCTTCGTGCTTCGACTGCCTCCAAACGGGCAGTAAGAATCCTGATCTTCTCTCTCAGTCCTTCCTCTGCTATCCTCCGAACACCTCTTCCACGACCTCTCCTTCCTACCTCCATTTCTTCAGTCAATTTCAACCTCCTCTGCTACCACTATGATGGGACGAGCCCAACATTGTTCGGACTAATCAATAATTAAATTATTTAAGTGTGATTTAGCTGTGGATTAGTTTATGATTACCAATCTGTCGGATTTTTCTGGAAAATGATAGGTGGCATCTATGTGTGCAATCAATACTGTGTACTATACATCAGGTCACGTTTCCCGCTCTTCATTTCAAGCCAAAACTCTTCCTCCGTCGTTCATTCAACCATTTTGCACTTGTTCGCCGAGGGTTTGCTCTAGTGTGGTTTCGCTGCTTATGAATGCAGCTGCGCTACAACTGCTGGGCGCGCCTTCTAGTTTTTCTTCTCCGACAATGTGACTCTTATGCTTGCTTGGATAATCTTTGGTCCTGGTTCATTGGGCAACCAAAAATGGTTTTGTCGTCGCCTGTGTAAGTAGATTTCTGTGCTCTTTTTGCAATTGTTTCAACTGGTCCTTGCTCCACGAGCTCGGGTTCTAGTATGAGGTTGTATTGCTTGTGAAACTCAGTGGGTTGGCATCAGGTCTCGAAACAGTAGCGCTCTCCGGTCTTCGACTTCAATGCAAGTAGCCTCTTCCATCCATTATTCAATTTGCTTTTCCCTTTCTTCTATTCCTAATGTGACCTCTCCTTTGTCTCAGTCGTTGTTTGGAATTCGAGGTTCAAGGGCTTGCACTTTGTTCTGGCTGCAAACCCTTCAGGTATGGAAAATGCATACCTCTTATACTTATATCCATGCACTTATTTTGTTTTCTTCTGTCGACAGGTTGCTAACAATTGTATTTTGGTTCTGTTGCAGGTGACAGGGTTTTTGATTGGGAATACTTGGAACAATCACGCCGGCCTCTGCCTAGTAGGCTCTGCCAATGCAACTAATCTTCAGTTTTAGGATTAGGCCTGTGAGGTTGAGGGTTTGGTTTTCCTCAATTCTTGGTCAGTGTTGTCTCTCGGCTGTAGCCCAGCGTCCTGGTCGTTTTGTTTAGTGTAGGCTTCCTCAATTCTGTGCTTGTTGACAGTAGTTTTTTAATGTATGGGAGCCGCTTCCCAAAACCCTCACCTAGGCTTTGTCGGTCGTTGGCTATGTGACTGTTTCTGGTTTATTCTGGAGCTCTGCTATGTATGCTCATACATTTCATTTTATAATTTAAAGAAAACTTTCAAGGAAATGTTGGTTTGGATTTACCTTTGTTTTAATGATGATGATTGGCTATCATTCCCTTCATTCCGGCTTCAACGCCTTCGAATTAAGATTGTTAATTTGTAGCGGTGTTTGTAATTTTTCCCACAAATAGAAAGTTATGTAGTTGCTCTAGTAATTTGTTCTGGTGGTCGATTTCGAAGTTAAGAAGATAATGTATGGCTTGTATGTGCTTAACTCGAATGTTTTGTTTGTTTGCTTTCGCTCCTGTTCATTTTATGTCGACTTCTTCTACGGGATACAAACCCTCGTTCTGGAAATGCATCTCTGTCTCGTTGTCTGGAATCTGTTTCTTAGAAAAGAATAATTAAATAAACTTGTATGTAAGCATTGTATCAATTACTTTGATGTTCAGTGAATTAGGAAGCAAAATGAAAATGTTGTAGATACACAGATGGATTTGAATTGTTTTTTCTTTTATTATTATTGCTTGAATGCTAAAAATGTTGAACCCCCTCAATGGATTTTTCATGTACATTTGTAGTCTTTGTTCACAGTTACCTGAACTGTGTAGTTATTGTTTTCAATTGTAATTCCATTTAGTTACATAACGATGCTTGTATTCGGTTCTGCTTTTTGACAAGATTTTACATCAAACACATTTTGTTTTTTCCCCAAAATGACAGAACAGTTATTAAATTTCTATTGATTAAAGACAGACAAACTAATGACCCTAACCGACCAAACTGTCCCTAACTAGTACTGAAAGTAAAAGTAAACAAAACTTACACCCTACTTTGACAAACTAACATTAAAAAAAAAACAATTTGTCAAAACAACTTCCATCTTGGCGGAGACCAACACCCGGTCATGGTGCCCTAGTTGGATGCTCCTGAATCAACTACTTTGGTTAACCCACTTAAGTACAAAGTATCAAATTATTTATTTTGGTTATGTAATTTATAGACTTTATTTTGGTTATGTAATTTATCGACTTACATTTCACAATCAAAGACTTACATGCACCTTATCAAGTTAGCTACTTTGGTTAACCCACTTAAGTACAAAGTATCAAATTATTTACTTTGGTTATGTAATTTATATTTTTCAGATTCATAATGATTTAAGTAAATTTTTTAAAGATTTAAAATAGTTATTTTGGTTAACCCACTTAAGTACAAAGTATCAAATTATTTATTTTGATTATTATTTTTAAGATTATATGATTTTTTTTTTTGAAGATTAAATTAGCTACTTTGGGTTAACTCACTTAAGTACAAAGTATAAAGTATTACTTTACTTTGGTTATCGTAATTTATATTTTAAAAGATTTTATAAGATTATCTTTTTAGATTTAAATTTTTGAAATATAATTACTATAGTGAATATTTTGAAATTTTTATTTATTAATAGTTTAATTTTAAGCATCATTTTGACTTATTTAGTAATTCAGAGTTGGAGGTACTTGGGACATTATGTCTTGTCAATTTATGATGTTAAGGTTTGGTGTTTGACACTTGTTGGCCCAATCAATGTGTGGACCCATTTTAGACTAAATTATATAACTTAATATAAACTATTTATGTGCATCTTTTTGATGGTTTATGAATATTTTTTCTATGGATGTGTGAGACGAGTACTATAACTAATATTGGTAACTGCACAACAATAAAAAGCTCTGCCCTATACAACAATAGAAAGTTCTCCCCTATATTGTTTTTGCTTTTTAAGTTAAAGAATTTTGATTTTAATTAGCTCTGAAATTTTTAAACATATTCTACTAAATTTATTAAAGTTTTGAAAAATAAT